>LQNS02277602.1:1347934-1361172 GCA_001587735.2 Parhyale hawaiensis | reverse complement strand
GATTGAAATATTTATAACCTTTATGAATCCTTTCTCTATCGCACGGGAGCTTCGGCAAAAAATATAATTAGTTATAAACTGAAGAAAGCAAGGAGATATTATTTATATTTTGAATTCTGCGATTCTCAATCTAAAACTTTTAACACTCTTCATTTTCCTTTGTCAGCTGTTATGTAAATAAGTTAGCATGACATGCCAGACTACATATTTTTGCCATGAAAGTATAAAAACTTTTGTAAGAAAAACGTCAGTTTTATGATGAAGCTGACAGCAGTTATTATTTTCATGTAAAAACGTACCAAACGCAGCGTAATGCAAAATGAGTTTATATTCAAATCTGTAAGGAATTTGATGTATGTGAAAATTTGTTAATAAATTTTATGGCTTATTAACAACCACATTCTGATAAAATAAAATCTGATGAGTAACGTCCAACAAGTCAAAAATTGACTCTCATTTAAACGTTCATGATTTCTTGTAGCAGCCCAGACAATGAGTGGGCTAAATGAATATCAGATACAACTAACTTTAAAAATGATATTAAGCGGCACACAGATAAAAGATAGTTTCTACACTGCAGAAAATTACCCTCGGGCCCATTAATTACGCTTATCTTCCTATAAATAGACATTGAAAATCAGGGTGCATACCTTTGTTCGCCCTCATGCAAACCAACGTATAAATTCAATTAGCGTCAATAGGAACCGAGGCCAGGCCATCCATTGCACCCTACGTACGCTCATAGATCGCATCGGTGCTAACATTCATTAAGTATTCAATAGATAGGGAGGAATCCTCTACCTATCAACTCAGTTCTGTTTTTTAGTTAACGCTGGTGATGATATTCAAGGACCAAGCTGATCGGTGGCCTATATATCACCTTACCTCTCTGGTTCTTGTTTCTGTATTTATTGTATAAGAGTCGTGAGAAATGACGGCAGGTTCTCTGAAAAGACAAACAATTCCATTGCAGTCAACAGAGATAGTGTTTCCGCTGAGATTTATTTAGTTTTTTGGTAGAAATACAATCGACTTCTAAAAGTGCAAAATGAACGTTTGGTTGTTTTATTATGGTTGCTCAATACGACCAGTTTCCTGGGATGCACACAGCTCGTATTTATTTATTACGAGTATGCATTCATTGATTTTTCAGTCAATTTAATCATTGCAAACTTAGAAATATTTATTCTGGGGAGAAAATGCTTTTAGTGTCTAAGGTAGTTCCGGCACCCTAAAATTTTATATTTAAGAAAATATGGCACGACGAGGGCCACAATAACCACAGTTCTTTAGTATTTTTGCAGGAAAATTGTGTCTTAATAATGACGTTACAGTCCTCACTTTGTTATTTTCATCATAAGTTGGTAAACAGAATACAAATTTCATTTACATAGCTCCAAACGCTCAAAATTTCGTCAATGATTAATGGTTATAATCTGAACCCAGGAGGCTTTTTAAAATGAAATTATCCTGGGATTCTTCTACGTTTTAAGATAGTAAGAATGGGCAGTGCATATCGATCATTGATTATATATACGCTTGTTAGTTTCGCTCAGCCTAAATATTTTTCTCGTCTTATGAAATTGTTCCTAACACACCGATGATGTCTGAACGATGACGTCACAGGAATCTCGAGGCAGAGCTGAGCTGTGCTTAGAAGCTGCCCTTCTGTGTTTTCATTAGTCTGTGCCTTAACTCTCAGCAGAAAATTTTCTTTTATCTAATGCTTCAAATCGAGACGAAGAGATCAACCGAGCAAGCAAGTAATCAACCTAGAAAGGGTGTAATATTATGCAGTGAGATACTAGTGGTAAGGTGATATACAGGAGTTAATATGGCGGCTTCTTCGAATCTAGTACAATTATTCGTACGGAAAATTTAATCTTGAATAAAATATGTAGCTATTTCATATCAAGTACGCTACCACACTGTTACAAAAAACTCAATGTAAATGCAGCTGCCTGTTCTAAAAATCTTTTCAGTGGATTACAAATACTGTCCTTAAAACCAAAATACCTATACCGATCCACCATATCTTTTTGTTGTAGGATAAAGTTTTGACCTGAAGTGTTGCACCAACGTGTGGGCTCTCCTAACAATAGCACTGTCTTGTTCATCAAGGAAAGCTGGCACTCTTCGATATTAGGCTGTCGTTTTCACTTCTTTCAAAATGAACGACGCCCCAATACTCTGAAGCCTTGCAGACGACTTTTCTAGATGAATTTAAAATTTCCAGGTCCATCCAGCTGAAGCAGAAAAGAGATAACCTTTCCGCTTCCTTCCACGTAATCGCTGTAAAAACGAAGAAAACTTGATTAGTGTGTTTGGGTCTGGAATCTTCTAACACTCCTAAAGGCGTCACATTTAGAAGGATTTAGAGGGTTGTACACTATATCTTTATAAATTTCGGAATTTTACCACTGGTTTTCAGTTTGAAATGCAGCTGATCTTGCCTTCTACTATAAGAATACTTACGGAGTCCACTGTGTTGTTCTTGCACGATTGTAATGCTGTTAACTAACTGTAGTTATCTCATAATAAAAGCACAGTTCATGAGTAGTTGACTTTGACTGATTATACCAATGAAATGGAACAGATTTTCTCGTTCTCTGAAATGCATGCTTGCCTAGTCTAATGGGTCGCTCTTGCCTGGGACTGATGTGAAATATATTCTAATTTTCATGTTTTAAAAGTACAGTTGATGTTCATGCATTACGGCACTTTACGTATGTAACAAAATTCAGGTGCACCACAGCGAGTCTGTGAAATATGAATTTTGCATTAAAAAAAACGCTCTCGATTATTATTTAGTGAATTTCCTTCTTTAATAACGAGATCTAAGTTTCATGTACACCTGATTGGGAAGGAGAGAGAATTATCAGAGGCTGCGAAGCAACATTACCGTATCTCTTCGCCGAAAGTAAAAGTGTTCAACCTTCGATCCTGAGCGAGGCAACCCCCTTACAAGTAATAAATTTATCCCCTATTGTTTCGAGCGGCCAATGCATTCATCGTATTCATATTGGACTGACCAAGGCCTTGACCTAAAGATATCTTTTCCACGCTGCTTCCCGCGATGTCTGGTAATCAAATTCCTCTACCAGGCTGCTTTATTGGGTATTATTATCAGTGTTTCTCGGTGCGGCGAGTGATAAACAGAGGCAGGAATTATGCACGCTGTGCTGCAAGGATGATTACTTCTGGCTCTGTATCACAGGATTGAAATCCTGCTGTGCATGAAAAAGGTGGTTCCTTTTAGCTAGAATCTTGGGAGTTTGTTGTGTTTTTATAATAAATTAGAGTAAAGAGTAACATACACCGATGTTGCTCCTCCTTCTTTCACCTATTTTTGATCCTTCTGTTTCGAACTGACTGTGGATCTCTGGAGTGAATTTACCTTATAAACTTAACTTTCCATAACCTAGTCTCATTTAAGCAAAGTTTCCCTACTGTGATTTTCGATGTATTCGGTTTGCCCCCTTGGATCTGTAAGATGAAATTTTGAGCGTTTCAAACGTAATCAGTGTTCAATTAACGTAAAAACTTAGTCCATAGTGACGAATCCAATACTCAGGACTGAAGTTCTAATTAGTTAGATATACTCAAACTAGATTAAGTGCACGTTTGATTGGGCGCCAAAATTATGCCATAGAGGCTTGACTTGTTTGAAATTTCACGCTGGAGCACCGGGTTCGAGCCGCTCAGTAGCGTTTCAGGATTAGAGCTCAATCGGTTATCCTGAAGATTTCTGAAACGCAATTTTAGTCCATAAATTGAAGGTTTCAGCAGGCTCAATGTAGTCGCGTTCCTACTAACACAAAGCTAAAGTTTCCGTCTGAAGTTCGGACAAGTTAAGCCTCTGAGGCTTAATTTTGGCGCTCAACCGAACGTGTCCTAACTCGTGCCAAAAGGTAATTCATACATGAACTAATCCAACAAACTCTAAAGTAACCAATTAGACTTAACACGAACTTTCCAGCCTCCTCCCACAGCGCTGTTGGGCTGTTGCAGACACTGACTGGCAAGAGACAAAAAATGTGCCTCGCCCATTATCGTCGGAAGATATGGTCTGCCGTGTTCCATTATTTCGACCGTATGCAAATAGGTGCCGCTAACAATGGACTTCTGTACTTAGGGCTGCAGCAACAGATACATAATAATTGAGAGACAAAGTTAACGGGCCTATTATGCAGCTGAAATTGTTAGTTCTTCTTCTCAACAAAATATTATTTTGCCCAGTATACAAATGAAAGGTGTTCTTTCTTTTTTTTTAATAGTATATTGTTCCCAGCATGAACAGCTGGGCGACACCATTTTGCGGCCTTGTTTTGTTCATGATATCCAGCTCCTAAGCTCAATTTCTGAAAGAGTTGCCGCTGAAGACATCAGGACCCACCGCAAGCCGAAAAAATTGAGGTATTATATGCCGCCTTTTTATAAGTGTTAAAAAGAGCGGAACATAGATTTTTAAGAAATCTCCGAAGCTAAAATCTATAGAGAACAGCGGCTGCATGCAGTTAATTTGATGATGTCACCTTTACTGGGAAGAAATGCCACTAAAACATTATCAACTAGAGCACTCTGAGAGCGCATACCTCCGCCAAGCTAGGCAACGGTAGCAAGAATTCAAATTGGCTCGGCAACCATAATTTTCTTTGTATAAAGTCCAAAATCTAACTATTTGTACCTTTTGCTAGTAATAATAGCTTATGCAATTTTCTTGAAGATCCGTTCATAACTTTTTGAGTTATACTGCTAACAAATATTATGACAAACATGAGTCAAACATATAAACGAACAAACTTATCTGCACCAAAATTTGATCATTAATGTCTCTTAACATTAACAACAATCCTTATAAATTTCATAAAGATCTATTCATTATCTTTTGAGTTATTGTGCTAACAAGCATAGTATTAAAAACAGTGACAAACGAACGAACAAACGGATCATTACCAAAAGTTGATCATTTACTTTTTGTTAGATACCAAACAACTCATGTTGGTTTCATAAAAATCCATCAATAACTTTTTGAGTCATGGCAATGAGAAAAATGAGGCAGACAAACAAGCAGACAAACGGATGAACATACCTTCATCAAAAGTTAATCATCTGTTCCTCCTAACATACCTAACAATCCCTGTAAATTTCGTTCAAATCGGTCGATAACTTTTTAAGTTATCTTTGTGACAGACAGACAGATAGACAGACAAACACAACGAAAACATAACCTCCTTGGCGGAGGTAATTAAGTTTTGTTTATGAAGTGCAAAAAATATATGTTTTTGATGTAATGCTGATGAATGTTCTAGCACTTTCATTGTTCATTAAGTGTATGAATGAAATTTGCCATTTTACCACTCCTAGAGAAGGTCTTGCAAGTGTTAAAACATTGAAATCCCATAATGGGCACTTGCATCCATGCGCTTCGGCTGAAATATGAAAGTATGCAATTAGTGTAACCTCTGGAAGGTTTCGAGGGCCGCTGGAAGTCAAGCCTAGTATAGGTTAACTCTAAGGCATTTTCTGGCCTCCCCGTAATCTGATATCTTAAAAAAAGTTTCTGGGGCGGCCAAGAATTTTGTTAGAGAATTGGTTCAGGACCAGTGTTTGGGAAGCACCCAAAAAAGGCTGCAGGGCAGACAAAGCTAAAACTGAGCAATTGCTACTACAGGCCAGAGCCCAGGTCTGCTGGTATGCGCAACTGATGCAGTTTCTTTTTTCAAAATATAATATGGCTACTACATCTAGTTTATATGCATAGTTAATAACAGTATTCTGTATATATTGTGCTTGTATATACAGTATGCAAAAGCATGTGTTCTTATGTGTTGTGCCATAGACTACACTATACTTTGACTGTACACTGGAATCGGGCCTTTCGCAAGTATAGGCCTGATGGTGCATACCTATCTGTAATCAAAGATAAAACGTTTTCTGACTAACCTAGAAACCTCCAACCAAAACCAAATTATCCTTAATGATAGGTGGCCAAAAAAGGTTGCCGGTGGGGGATGACAATTGATTCTGCATCTGTCAAAAATTACCTAAAACCACTTTAAATTCCAGAAACTTGGTAGCTTTATGCTAAAATTCACATGCATATTGGTAGTGCACGTATACGACTTTTTAGGACGAGATGCAGTTAGTATCTATACAGTCAACTATTGGCGGGTAGAGAGAGGCGCAGTAGAGGCAGTGGTCCATGCACTCAAGTGGAGAGGTATCGTAACAATATGAAAAGCTAGACAAATATTTTGATTATATCTATATTTATGTTAATATTTGATTCCGATTGTGGTACGTTATTGCTAGCATACTGAAATTATTTCTCCCAAATTTTTTGCAGCATTATTCCCTGTATTATGTATAGATATATATTTGAAGCTACACGATCAAGGAGTAGGTGCTAGCATCACTAGTGCATACAGGCCCCTGTGGGAACGTTCAGTTTTTATGCTAGTATTATTTCTAATGAAATCAACTCACTTATTCGCGAGAATTTTTTTAATACTTCAACACACTTCCCCGGAGATATAATCTTGAGTGTACTATGTAGTCGGCAAAGCACTGCACCATTTTAGAAAAAATGTAACTATGTTAATTTAGTTACTGTGTTGAATCATAGAGCAGGTCTCGGAATGAATACCTAATTTCTATGCTATAATTTTTGCTTAATCAAATCATTTCATCAATTCATGAGCAAATTTTATGTGTCCCGCTGCAATATACTTTACGGTTCACATCTTGGTAACAGTTTGAATCATATTTAGTCCTGGCTCAGGGTGGGGGGGTGTCCGTGTACATTTCTCTTTTACAGCTCCTGTATACTATGTATTTTCTTATTCCATACCATGAGGATTTTAAAAAAAATCTGGGTTGAACTTCCGCACCTGGTACATTTTGAGAAGGGGGAAGGGGGAGAAATGATCGGTTATGGAGCGATTGTTCTGAAATTTGCTCACTATATGTATATTTGAAAGAAAAAAAAAAACTCATTTTACTCATACAAGTTTTTTTGATTTAGGCCTTAGTTTTTGAGATAATGGGAAATGTATACATATTTTTAAAATTTTGAAAGAATAGAACTCATTGAGTTCTCATGCTAGAAATAAAACGCAATGATGGTTTTGGAATCCTTGAAACATTACTAATAAAACTATAGATCCTGATTTTCCATTTTTGCCTTCATAATTTTTTTTATGACGTCTCAAAACCGAATCTTGTGTTTTTCTCTATATTTTAGTTAGCGATGGAACTAAATAGAAAATGGAGAATTTAGCTCAATAGTTTTATTAGGAATGTTTCAACTATTCCAAAACTGTCATTTTTTTCTAGCATGAAAACTCATTGAGCTCTATTCCAAAAATACGTATATATTTCCCATTATCTCAAAAACTAAGGCCGCATAAATCAAAAAAGTTGTAGGGGCAAAATGTGTTTCTTTTTCAAACATACATATACTGTCAGAACAATCGGTCCACAATCGATAATTTTGCCCCCCCCCCCATGTCCCCCTCTCAAAATGTAGCAGATGCGAACTTTTTTTTCTTAATGTCCTTATAATAAGGAATAGGAAAATACTTGGTATAGCGTTAAACGAGAAATGTACACAGGCACCCCCCCTCCGAGCCAGGATTAATTAGAAGACAATCATAGAAGCATTGCATTAGATTGAAGCATATAGCATATGACACCGACATTATACATGAGTAAAGGGATAATTAACTAACTTAAGTATGGAAATGACCAGCCCACATCTTTAATAATAGTCTTGGTTAAACAAAACTTCCAAAAATGTCAAGAAACCAGTTTCCAGCAAAAACCAACATTATTGAACGTAGTCTACGTAGAAAATACACTATGCAATGAAAAAACAATTTGTAAATGAAAAGTTTATGTCACTTATGGACTTAGTAGATGATCTTATTCTCTAATTGTATCGCTAAGTTCCTAAAACTACTCCAGTTTACGGCAGTGACGAAATGTGTTAATTGCTTCATTAGAATACTTCACCTCAATTCGCCATACATCTGTAAACATATTATTGACATGGGTTTTAGGAATGTAAGCAGGTTTAATAGTTATTACTGAATGTAACGACATGAAATAAATGGTCCCAACAAAGTACGTGCCAAAATATGAAAGCGTATCTTTGACGACGCTCGGTCAGGCCCATTTGCAAAACGCTGTGCCAGAAATCTGGGCAATGGAGCATCAAGATATAATGTAGTCTATGATTGTGCCTTATGTACTGCTGCAACTTTTTCCTATCTTTCTCGATCAGTACAGTGTAATTAGTACTTTGATTTTATGCAAATTCCTCACTATATATGCCCATATATAGTGTGTAGTATAATGCTGTAAGTTTACTTAATGTTAAAGAATATATTTCAAACTAGAGTTTATCCCAAACACATCACCAGCATAGAATACAACTTTCTGTGGCGCTGCTCGCTCGCAACTGACTTGGAAAGATAAATGGAGCCAGAGAGACTCAGGCTACTACATGTATATACCGACAGCCAGCTTTCGGTTACCAAAATGCAGGGGGCTGAAAAGTAGCTGTACCTTACATATGAAACTGAAGTTCCATTAACGTTTCATTTTTATACATGCTCCATAGTGCTTTACTAACCACACTACGCCAAAAATGATTAGTTGTCTTTATTGGACTTAGAAAAATTAAAGTTTTTCAAATTCATGGCAAAACTGTGTGAGTCAAGCAGAAGGGGCCGGATAAACTAAAGATGATATTCTTGATATTGAAATATTAGTTTATATCACTTAAAATCATGAACAATCTTTCGTGTACTCTGATGTTTAACCTTGCGAATAATGCGACAACTAAAACTTGTAGCAATGAATTGTTGTGAATGGTTAAAAATACGTAGTATCAGACTCTGGAGCCTACACTTTTACCTGTGGGAATACCCAAAATTCCTCTGACGCCACCACACCGTCTGTGACGCCACTGCACTGTACCCAAGTGACTGTCATATTTTAGATAAACTAGACAGGGGACGGCGTGCAGCATCTAGTAAATATGGAGGCAAAATTACCGAGTTCGATCCTCCAGTTTGTACAGATATGGGCGTCTAGAGGCGCGATAATCTCCAGACAAACGCTTCTTTAACTCCAGTAAAAGTGTTTAGATCAAGGTTAACTGGTGGTGCTCTATGCGCTCTACATACAGACACCTTTATCGCGATAAAGAGAAGCAAGCATGCACGCCGGGTCGCGCATAAAGACACGGAGCCCGTTTATCTCCATTGGCCACACTTGTTAAAATGTTAGAGTGATGTGTTGCTCATGGACACTGGTGACAATGAGGCCAATCTTGAGTATTGTTAGGCCTTTAGTGAACTACCTGTGACAGAAATGTCATCGTGTGGGAAGCGAGGTCAGGCTGTACAGGGTGCCACCTCAACTTGCTCCTGAATAGCTGATGTACCGCAAGTGCGTGTGAACTTGCACGTTATCAGGAAAAATATCTAGTAACTAGCAATATACACTGAAAAAATTGTGAAATTTTAGGAAATTATGACAAGAACGTAGATTCAAATGCATCTATGAAGCTTATGAGCTAGTATTTTTTAAGCCAAGTGTAACAATGAAGAATGATAAAAATTACATACTTTTGCAATTGAAGAACCTGTTCATATAGGTACTTATATGACTCAAACAGCTGAGAAATCAAGTCGGTTGAGCAGGATTAAATCTTCGGTAGTCTCAAGTTTTATAGGGTTGCAATTAATGGCTTGAACACTGTCTAAAATTAGCAAATCAAGATCTTGCCAGTGAAACTTTGCTTTTGGTAAAGCTAATTGGATTATTTTACATCGATAAATGTGGTGGAATTGAACACATCTTACAAAGAGCATATTAAGACATTCTGAATGAATGCATATAATGCTCTCCGCTATGGAAGTGGCTCTTGGAGCGAAAATGTGATTCTCAGTAGCATCTTTATCTTAACTAGAGCCCTCTGAGAGCGCATAACTCCGCCAAGCGAGGCAACCGTAACAAAAAATGCAAATTGGATCTGAAACCATAATTTTTTATATAGACTCTAAAATTTAATCATTTGTGGCTTTTGATAGTAATAACAGCTTGTGCAATTTTCTTAAAGATCCGTTCATAACTTTTTGAGTTATACTGCTGGCAAACGTTATGACAAACATGAGTCAAGCATGCAAACGAACATACCGATCTGCACCAAAATTTAATCATTCATGTCTTTTAACATTACTAACAACCCCTATAAATTTCATAGAGATCCATTCAATATTCTTTGAGTTATTGTGCTATCAAGCATGAAATTAAAAACAGTGACAAACAAACGAACGAACAAATGGATCATTACCAAAATTTGGTCATTTACTTTTTGTTATATACCTAACAACTCACGTTAATTTCATCAAAATCCATCTATAACTTTTTGAGTTATGGCATTAAGAAAAATGTGGCAGACAAACAAACAAACGGATGGACATATCTTCTCCAAAAGTTAATCATCTGTTGCCCGAACATAAATAACAATCTTTGTAAATTTCATCAAATCGGTTTATAACTTTTTGAGTTATCTTGGTGACAGACAGGCAATGAGACAAGCAGTCAAACAGACAGACAGACAAACACGACGAAAACATAACCTCCTTGGCTGAGGTAATTACATGTGAACAAGGCTCAACGTTCGCAACGTTCTTGCCCAAGATCTGAAAGATTATTAATTTTATTACTGTATATGCATATAACAAGGTCTCCTTGTGCGTTTCACAGACGATTACAATGCGAGTCTATAAATGATTATTGATCTTGTGCAATTAGCTTTTCTGGTAATTAGTCTATTCAAAATATATATAGCAGAATTGATATATTCTCACAGTACCCCACAGTGATCAGCATCAAAGAAAATTATAATTTGAATTTTGGAATACGTTTTTACAGAGACTGATTTTAACGACTGTTACAAAGGTAAATATTACAATTTTTTATAATTATTTTTCAATCTGATTGAAATTGGACCATGTTTTCCATAACAATGACGAAAGCGAAAGTTTTATGTTATTAATAAATAGTCAGATTAGCTTTCAGTTAAGAATTTTTTCAGTGCATTGCAAGTAAAAATTATACTTTTTGAGTAACACTTGCTAATAAGATTAATTACCAGCGATAAACTAAATCCTAGTTGGTGCGTAGTAAACTAAGTAACTAAGATATAACCAAACTGTAGTTATAGCACGTCAACAATTCTTTATACGCGTCCTTAGCAGGAAAATAAATAAGTTTTCGTTCCTGTTTTTAATTTACATCTCAGAAATTCCATGCAGGCCGAACTACGGCGCAGAAAAAGTTAACTGTTCCGGGTAGTGTGTATTTCTCCGTCTCTAAAGTAGACGACCTTGTGCTACGCCAACGCCGGGGAAATGTCAGGACTGAATTAATGTAGCTACGTACAATATGAACTAGACTAAATAGATGAACTTATCCTGTGCACGTTTGTGCCGTGTTAATGATGCCAGGAGAGGAATGCTTCCGTGTCCCGGATGGAACATTCCTTTACAAAAAGAGGATGCTTTGGATAGCGAATCAAAGATGTTCTGATACTTGTATAATTTATTGACAAATAGTTGACTGAGCTAACTATTCTTAGCGATCATAGCTATTATTAATTTCGTAAAAAAATAGAGTTGATTAAGTTGTATAACATGATTACCAAGGAAACGAGGTTTGAAATTTGAGTTCTGTAAATGTATTTAGTTGGTTACCTCAAGTAAGATACTCAAGGAACTAAGAAAGTGTTCCAAAAGGAAAATGGTATTAAATAGAGTTTAGAGATAGAGACTGAACCCAATGTTACGGGTATAATTTATCCTTGGCGAGCAGAAGTAAAGGAGCTTTAAGTAAGAAACTTTTGAAGTAGCAGAATGTTTTTTTTTTTAAGTTGCATCTTTCGCTCATTAATCTACTATATAATAAATCACGTCGTGTTTTTATTTATTTATTTATTTATTTATATATTTATATCTTTCCTGTCACGCTCTATGGGAATAACATAGGAAAAAATTCAGATTTCAAAATGTAAAAAAAAGTGGGGTACCGTGGAATCTTTTTCTTCAGTATTAGATAGGGGGAAAATAGAACTAATAACATAGGAGGAAATTCAGATTTCAAAATTTAAAAAAAGTGGGGTACCTTGGAATCTTTTTCTTCAGTATTAGATAGGGGAAAAATAGAACTAATTAGATAGGAGAAAATTCAGATTTCAAAAGGCGAAAAATAAGTTGGATACCTTGGAATATTTTTNTCTTTTTAAATCTGGTGTCCACAAACGGTGTCCCAAAAACCTTACTGAATTAAAGGTTATCTGCATGGAAGAATGGAAAAAATATCATCAAGTGAATGTGAAAAGTTAATTTCCAGCTATAACAATCGTCTCCATGCTGTTATTGTCAATAAAGGTCACGCCACCAAGTACTAATGCCATAATTTTTTTTGTCACATACTTTTGTCCCTCATTACTTTTGCTTGTGTTAAATTTACTTGTTATAAGTGCACATTTGACTGTTCTGGTTAAATATTCTATTATATATATGTTATATAAACTTCCTGTATTAATTATCCTAAAGCAGTCTTAAATTTTTTAAAATGCAGAAAAAATAGAGTTGTGCAAATACTTAGGTCTAGGCACTGTAAATACTAGATGAACCACTAAGAAGAAACAGTTATTAAGACATGCAATAATTGGAGCGTGCTTTGAGTATGTTATTGTGGCTAATAATGGGGTTGTTAGAACATATAAGTATAGTAAAAGTGTACTTTTTAATAAGTTAACTGCAGAAAGTTTTAAGGAGCGTCAGTAGGTAAATTGCAATGTGAATATTTTACGGGACAAAAAAATAGCTATTGCTAGAACAAACAGATTGTAAAAACATGTTCTATGTTTTACTACAACAGCAAAAAAGTCTGCCATGGAACTTATAAATTTTCGCTAATTAAAACGTGCCAAGTATGCGTGCAACATTCTAATATCTCGCAGTAAAAAAGAGCATATCTGGCGCCCTGGTCAGCACCCGAATTATAATATTACACGCCTCTAATATGAGCAGCACTCAATGAGTAAGATAAGGCACATATAATGCATTCATGAGTCCATTAAGAGTATCTAGGTAGGCAGATCAGAGGGTAAGGTCAAGCTAGGAAGTTCGGAGGCTCCCACGCACGTTCTCCTCGGC
>LQNS02277602.1:1310596-1324346 GCA_001587735.2 Parhyale hawaiensis | reverse complement strand
TTGTTTTACGTCAATCTGTCACTTTTTGAGCATTGAAAAAAGCTTGTTAGAGATCGCTACATACAATAGCCTTCCAGTTATGGAGCTTTAAGTGGAAGTAATACGAAAATCCGTTATTACCCCACGATCCGGTATAACACCATTTTACGGTATCACTGCCAAGAAGAACTATATTCATTACTTTTCTTTTTTATCAAATTAATTATCAAATTGAGTTTAAGTGCTACAATTCGCAAACTGTAACGAGAAGTTCTAGAGGTAGACTACATTTTTCCCTCTTTTTGCTGTTGCTCTGCAATTAAATGAAGCAGTTCTGTTACACTGTAGTTGTACTGCAAAAGAAGCACCACTGCAGATGCACTGCAAAAGAAGCACTGTTGCCCTGCAAAAGAAGCACCGTTGCACTACTGTTATACTGCAAAAAAAAAGAGAGAGATGCGTCATGTTGCAAGACATCTAGAGAAAGAGTTGGGCGATGAGGCATAATCCGAGCGTCATGAACCTTAACGACCACAGACAAACTCGCTTCGAAGAGACAGAAAGATCCAAAGGGAAGACCGTGTTAGTAAAGCCGCAGATCACGAGCGTTTGGAACCGTGCAACATTCGAACGCCGTCGATGTTGCCGCTCAAAGGGCCCGCTCTAAACGCTGTTTGTGAGGTGTGCTTGCGTTTAGAAATGTGTTGTTTTAAACAGAAGTAGGGATATTCATAAGATAAAAGCTTACCCATCATGCAGCACTCCTTCGAAAATCAAAATTGATAAACAATTTACGGTATGCACCTTAACTACACACCTTCCGTAATTTGCAGACTAATTTGACATATGTGGTAATTGGTAACCTTTTAAATATCACCGGAAACTGGACGTTGAAGCAACGGCCAAAAACTCAAATATCAAGATCCAAGAACTATCCTCTAAGCCAGTAGTTTCTCCTGTACTTCATGGTGAACATTTAAAATAGATTCCATTTAGAAGTTGTCGGTGAAAGGACAGTGAACTCGTTCAAAAATCGTATCGTCAAACGCCGGAATCAACACTCTCCACATTTACGAACTCCTCTTCTTGAACTTGTCAACGCTTACCGCCGGCCATATTTTTAGAGACCACCCCAATTTATATTTTCCATACCTCAATAAAGTTAACGCGGGTCTGCTGCTATTCGCGGGTATGCTGCAACTATAAAAGTGCTTGCACTATCGTTTCTTGGCTGAGTTTATTCTCTTTCTCTCTTTTTTCCTCGGACAGCTAAATGATTTGGGCATAACGATAGTATAGCACATAGAAGGCCAGAACGTGAGTTCTGACTGCTCTCGATGACAGTGGCTGTGGGTCTGTTCACTGTAATACTACTCGAATCTAAATATTTGACATGAAGTTCTCAGCGCCCAGTGAGTGATGAAAGCTTGTCATAGAATAAGAAAAGAAAATTATCGCTTACGTATCATGCTGTCACAACTGCGCAGTGCCTAGCTGTGGGACGCCTTCAGTCTCAACCCATTTCTAAGGTTTATTGCTTTCTTAATGTACGAATAAATTGCCAGGATGATGAAAGAAAGAAACGCTGTAGCATAGACCACAACAGTACTGTTGCGGTCTATGGCTGTAGTATCATGCTTCTTCTTAAAAAAAAATTAATCACTGCAACCACAACCCATCGAAAACAAATATCGTCCCCTTTGTTCCCAATCACCAAAGTGCTCCAGTGCAGAGATTCCCCGTACTTTTCATGCCTCGGGTATTCTTTGGGAAACATTTTACCTGGGGATCGCCGACGACACTTTCGGAATGAAAATTTGGAAGACAGCGGTGACGTATGCCGCCATGGTGACAACCTCCGCCGCCGTTGCCTGGAGACAAATTTGACAGTTTTAAGGACGCAGACACGTGGTCTTTGATGCATCGCTGTCTGGTAACTGCGACAGAATCGTAGCATAAAACTGAAAAGCTTGGTGCGGCAAAATGGACGGGCACGAAGTCTTTGATGTATGCAGAGTAACTGCGATAGAATCGTGGCGCGACGCTGGATCTGCATCAGGTGTATTCTAAACGCATCAACGTATGATGTGCTGGTAAGATTTCATTCACTACAGGAGCTCATAGCTGGCTCCAATTCACTGATATACTGGAATATGTTACGTTGCAGGAGTATCATTGCATGAAACATCAATAACATTTTGCATTTTTAATGCAATGAAATTGGTCAATGAAGCAAAATCAGTCGATGAGCTTTTCAGCCACCTAGTCGAGAGCAAGTTCTAAATCGTCCGACTGGCTAACCAGCTTGACTGAACTGCAGTTACAATAAAATAAATATGTAATAACATATCCAGTGTTGCATCTCCAAAAACTCGTCCGCCATAATGACAGCGCCTTCAGCTCCTCCACACAACATCTTTTTGCCGCCCCCCCCCCCCCAAATAACGATGATGGATGACTCTTTCTCCGTGTCTCATTTCAAATGCAGCAGAGTTCCTTGCCATGAGATCCAAAGGAGACTTTTGACCAAATATATTCTGAGGAAGTGCTTTCTTTATTCACGGTTTTGTGCAACTTCTTGCGAGGGAAATGATGGTTCCAAATGAGCAGCACAACTACTAGACTTGCTTGCTATGGTATGCTGTGGATGTATCTGTTCGGACCCAGCGATTGAGATAAGTTAATCTTATTATCTTTTACTTCTCCGGAACTTCAATATCTTTTGTTTTATGAGACACTTTGGATCGAGTCTCTATCGCTGATTACTAGCCGATGGCGCTTGAGACGCCAAAAATTTAATCCTTCGACGGTCCCAAACGCAATCGATATTAGATCATAGCTTCAGAAACTAAATTCAAGTGGTAAATTAAGCACTCAAGACTGGGAATGGGAAAAAAACTATGATTAATGAAATCCGTTCATCTCGATTACAGCGCTCTAGTCTACGATTTTTTATTTTTTTTTTTTTTTTTTTGTTTCCCAATGGAATTTTTATATAGCTCTATATTTTCACATACCTCTTCGTGCCTCTAAATGTATATTGAAGAACACCATCGGAGTGTACTCGCGAAAATCTTCACACGGTTTACGCAGTATACAAAAAGGGTTACAGATCGGGGCAGTTCACACGAAATAAGTTTATCTAATTGCTTCCAGCGTGTATGGAACTGCAGTCACGATAGCTGGTTTCGCTGCTTGAGGCTAAATTTCAGGCGCTAATCCCAAACTGATTCCCCTAGAGATGGAATCAAACTCAAGCTTCGATCTAAACTCGAACAAATGCATTGAAACCAACGATCATGACTGAAATTTCGACGAGCTGTCAGTAAACTCAACTGGTCTTCATCAAGCATAAGTTTTTCGCAGAAACACAATTTGACCTCGGATCTTGAACTCCGTCTGGCCGGCTTAGGCTTAGATCTAATGAGTTTAGCTTAGCACCTAGACTACTAACACTTCTTTACCTTGTTAATTAAAGAGTTCGCACGATGTAACTCATTTTAAATTAATTCAGCAGGTTTTCAAACCGTTTAAGTTCCCGGGAACATGGGTATTACGCCTTGCGGCGTAAGGCCATGACTCGAAACAGAAGAGTGGGGGGAGGGGGGTTGATTGAAATTACATAATTGGCAACTTTGGCATTTTTCCTACCTGACTGCCTGCAAAAGATTGTGATGATAACTCAATTCCTTCTTGGACTTGGAGTATTTGGGTGGAAGGATATACTAATTTAATCCCATACAAAACAAAAAAATATTAAATCTCTCACTTCGTTCGTGGATGGTATTGTAATAGCCTTCTAGCTAGACTGTTATAAGCTTGCCCTATATACAGAGCACATGCCATATAGCCACTGCAAATTGCAAACACAGTCTGTTTACTCTATCTTCATAGCAACGCTTAAACAATTCAAAACTGAATGATAAACCAGCAAGTTGCTGCGTTATCTGATAGCTTACTATGACTTTCTTGGCTACCTGTATTTAACAAACTATGCATCTAGTGAGCTATAGACACGCAGGTGGTATACCACGCTTCAACAATTCTATAAACTGCCTAGTGAACTGCCTAGTAGACATATGAATATTTCGTATGGAAAACGTTACCTGTTACCCGGAGAGAATGAAAGATAGACAAACTTACTCTAGAGACTGCATACGAAAAAATAGTTTAACCAGATCTAGGGAGCTCTAGGAAAAAGGATTAATAAACTGTCAACTTTATTTGCCTATCGAAAGATAAAACAAGCGGCAAATCAGATATGCATTTGGCACATCCTACTCAAAATACTAAACACACTATTTACGAAACCTTGCAAAAGTTTATCCTGACGTATTGCACAAGATCTGTTAATTCTGCATGTGACACAGCCCATTTGAATGTTGAAAAATAAAAAATTGTCAACTACACCCGCCACTTGGCATGGCAAACTTAAAATATGCAACAAACTGCTAACCAGACCCTCGCTTCAGCTCCCTCTAACGGCTAAACAAACTGTTTGGAAGCTAGGCCTGCCGGTTATTAAAAAAACTGCTTACCAGATCAACTAATACTGCACATGTGCTTAGCCCCCTCGAAAGACTATACAAACTGCTAATCAGACCTGCCAACACAGCCCATGGCAAGCATGGCCCACGCGAAAGACTAAACAAACTTTTAACAAGGCCTGCCAAGTCGGAATCCCTGGCAGGTGCTTGTTTGCATGTAGTGGTAGAGTGGGCAGTTGATTAACGGCTCTCAGTTGTTGGTGCGATTTGTTAGGCGGCGTGTGGCGATGGCTCACTTAGATTACATCTGACTGATTACCAATCGAAGAGTCCAGCACTCTTTCTCGTACTGTAATTAGAGTCGATGGATCTGCCTCGAAAGCAAACTCTATGGTGAGCTAGCTTCTCATGCTGATTCCATACTCAACTTGTAATTGAGCTTCTCATTGATAAGTGCCGGCCAGACCAAGAAACAAACTGACAAATGGCAATTGCTCATGGCACACCAGGCAGGCATTCCGCTCCGCTGACTTATAAGCCTGGAGAAAATGGAAAGGAAAAAACGGTTGCTTCGAAAGCTGGTGATGGACGGACTGGAAACTAAGACTTCGAAGGCCTTTCTAAAGAGGCGAGGCAGTCTTTCTTTTGGTTCCCTGCTGGTAGAGCGAAGTGCAGGGCTTTGGGCTGACTGTGTTATGGAAGAAATAATTGGATAACGCAGACTGTTTTTCCAGCGGGGTCGGACCAGTTGACGTCTTAAGACAAGTGCATAACATTTAAGTCAGGAAATATAATTACCTTTTATTAAATTCTTTTACATCCACATCTTGATAAGAATTCATTAGTAAGCTATATTATTGTTCTCACTAACTGTGAAACGCATGGGTTAAAGCACGTTACTTTATGCATTCAAATGCTTCCATTTGATTTTTTTATTTTAGAGCCAAAATATTGATTCACTTCAATGTATGTATTTGACGAAAGTAGAGCATGAAAATCATAATTGCAACGTGAAATAATAATGGCTTAAAAACTTTTTTGGCTTAGCAAAAATTACGTCAGAATCGCTCTAGTCGTGTAAGATGGTTGCCGCTGAGCGAAAATTGCAGGGAAAATTTTGTTGGTTAGCTCAATTTAACTTATGGAATATCATGCTCGCTGCCAGCTCGTCCTATCGTTATCGGAATATTATAGGCGTTTATCTGATATCTGTTGGGGCAGATCTGATAATTCCAATGTAAATTTCGATTAGAATAAAGCTATCACAGAGCTCAATGCAGCTTGGTGCTTCCAAAACTAGCATTACACGCCTCGGGTGCCCCACTGCACTCCCATCAACTGTTTTACTTGGAAATCTGAGGTCTGTCCCGCCAGGTCCCTGTGATGAATGCGGCAGTAAAGGGAAACACAAACACTGCTCGTTCCCAAAAATAAATTATGAAATACCAGGTCATGTTGCCACCATTATTTTGGAATTCATGCTTTAACCGAGGAAGACTTTCTTTGCGTTAGGAACGCCTATATCAGCTCGACCTAGAATCGTTTTCTCTTTTTCGTTTGAGCAACATTAATTTATTTGTTGATTATTATATATTTCTTAACTACACTGATTTCACGTGTTCTTGATCAAACCCAAGGACTGCAATTTAAAATGTCATTTATGATTTAAAATTACTGAATTAGCTGCTAGTTTCGGAGACTTTTTTCCCTGTGGGATTAAAAACTTAACTGCAGAAGTTTCCCTAATTGACAGCGGCTTTCCGTTGGTTTGTGAAACTTCCCCGCCTGTCAGTTCCTCTTGTAGCGCATCTTATTTTTCTTTGCCAAGCATAACTTTTCTTGACTATCGGCAAAAACGAGTTAAGCTAATTCCAAGAGGACTGAGGTAACCGGAACTTCAGAGAGCAGCGTTGCTTTCGCCGCCTTAGATCGTGCTGCACAGGAGTTAGATAGAATCGGATTACGCTTAAGACAGCTGAAAATTCCATTTTGTGGAACCGGTTAGAGTTTTTGAACGTCTCAAGGGTAACCGGTTTAGGGATAATATCTGAACCTTAATCCAATCGAACAAAACCAAAGTACCTGCCTGAAGCTTAAGACAAGTTAAGCCTATTAATTGGGCTTAGCTTAAATTGGTTTCTTCGTGAAAGTTGATGGTACTTTTTTTGCCGAACGGCAGATTCGCTTACCATTTATTCACTAAGATTCAAAAGAAAATTTTGGTTCTCTAAAGCAATGAATCATTTACTTATGTTTTCGAGATAAATGCATTTAGCGATTGTTAAGAGGCATTATTCTCAGTCGAATTATAACCGAATATAAAAATTCACTACCCAGAGCATAACATAATCTTAAGTTCACAACCTAACACAACGCTCTTCCACACTGTAAGATCTAAGCTTTCCTGTGAGAGTTAGCTAAGTATAAGCTAATCAACTTTGTGCTTGGTCGCCTATGCATATTACAATCCTTGACAACGCACGCACACCATGATCGCCAGTACATTATTGACAATGACACTTTTTTCAAACTTATATTACAGTGCACATGAAATTGTGCAAAATGTGTTAAAAATAAATCTAGATTAGATTGCTGGCAGAAGACGGACCAACAGGCCCAGTCCCACAGAGCAGACGGGACTCACGCTCCGGTCCTCTATGTGCTATTGCCATTATATAGTTGTAGCTATACAATTTAGGCGGCACAAATAAAATAAGCTCCATACTCCTCCACCTGTGGCTGCACGCCTCCAAATTTTATAAAATCTTTCTTCATGCTTCAAACATACTTGTCCTACCACAACATCAATACTAACCATTCCATGAGTGACTTTTTTTATGCATCAATTCCTTGCATGTATGTATATATTCACAATTCACATTCTCCTTCCAGAAATTCAAATGTCCTCCAAGCACACCCTGCGCAGCAACGAACTGCCGTGCTATGAGTTCAACTTTGACCAGGTTGCAAAATATGGCAGAGCGGGATTGCGTGCAAGGACCTCGTACGGAGCTGCTGGAAGCCAGTCTGCAAATCTCTGTTGCCAGCAAGAGCTAATGGTTATAGATTTTATGGCGACTCTCACTTATCGAAAACTTGGTTAGTTCATCGCTGCCACTTGCTGGCTTCCTCTGCTGTTTGTTCCCTCGGAAACTTTGGGAGGAAAGTTGGAAGAGGAAAGCGGAATTATGTGCAGATATCCTAATATCGAAGGAAGTGCGTCTATTGCTCGATATACAATCTAATAAATATGTTGGGCTAACGGATGGGTAATGTTAGGTGGTGATGTCGGTTCAATCAAAATTTTAAAAATATTATAATTAAATTCTATCCGCTGCCCAACTCTGACACATTATTGAATGACTTATAAGGTTTATAATATACTGAATCGGAAATCAAAACGACAACTTGAGTCAAAATACCACGCATTAAGTCAGCACAAAGCTGTCGTTAAATCCTTTACACATATATATTGTCTTTAAGTAAATATTCTCGTAATAACGTTACCATGTTTTCTTACACGATATATTCTCAATAGGGCTTCTAGAGGGTCACTTCATCCATCTCTAAGTGTCTGAGGACACGTGACTTCGTTCACAGCTCCCTGACCATATATACTTTCAGGAGCATGTTAGGTCACACCTGGCATTCTATAACTGTCTTATGGCAAGTGTCATCAATTCTATGAAGCTCAAGAGTATTGCGTCGCACTCCCTTGGGGTTTGCCGTCTTCATTCCATATGTTGAAAGTTTATTTTTCCCCAACTTTGAGATAACTTGTTGTGAGAACGCCTAGTGAACTGACAGGCACCAGCTCTCGATGATATATAGCTTTGCTTCGACATCACGTGTGACCGAGCGATGTGGCTCCTAGACTTGAGAAAGAAAAACAAAAAAAAAAGTGACCTCCTCTATTAGGGCAGGGTACCCTTTTGAGCTGGGTTGATCCTTTTGTAAAGGCTCGAAACATTGTTACTTTAATAACTGATGGCTACATCGAAAGACTACGCTCACTTCAGAAAAATTAATAATTTATTTTTAGGGAGTTTTTAGAAACAAGCCAATTGGAAAATTTGATCCGGTTATCCGTTACTCTACGATATTGAGATATCAGATAAATGCCAAGGATTCTCAGATATCAATTCGGCACAAAAGTAAGTTATCCATGCTCAGTAGTTTTTCACAAGAAATTCATTCAACTAGAAGTAAGTTACTGTTGAGGAAAGAGAGCAACTCCTTGCAAATTTGAAGAATGTCATAAGTCAACTGAAATGAGCAGAATGAGTATTTCTAACTTTATTTATATTTTTTTTTTTTTTTGGAGCCTTATAAATTCTCCATTTTTCGCGTTTTTTGCGCCTGCAAATCCAGTCACGCCTGTATTATTCACAAATGCAGTTCAGCATAATTGTTATAAAAAATTCACACATACTACGTTCATAAATTCATGATTCATAGGAAAATGCATCATATCAGTCAGCTATACTATTACATAGTATACTGGTACCTTTTTTCACCTCGGCAGACTTTCATCATAAAATACATTACAATTATGTAGGCATTTGGAACATATGTTGCATAAAAATGATTCGAACGAAAATCAATATAATGCTGCGTCACAATAGAGGAGAAATAATAAGAACAAACTTAACGAAATCTTCTTATTTCAGATTGGAATACATGATGTTATGCATTCAAGCCCGTTGAAAACATTGTTTTTTTTTTCATCGTTACTTTTTATTACTTCTGTCAGTTACCTAATACCTGGAGTAAACAAAAGTTAGACAATGATGTCCGCAGCAGCGGTCACCCCCGTGCTTCTTTTGTTAGATTTGATGAGAGTTTCTTTGTTATACGAAGTATGTTTTGTGTTTATACTGTGTTCAGAGACCGTCCTGAGCATGGGGAGTCCTCAGGTATGACATGTCTAAGAGCAGGGCGTGAATGACACGCAAACCGCAGGCGCCGCTCTTATCAAAACAATGGACACCTTTCTTAGCACGCTCCGGGACAGAGAGAGATGACCTGGTGCTCCTCTCAGGGCGATTTCGAACAAAAGATCAGCCTCCAGGCACCCGGACCGACAGAGAAAACAACCTTCCATGCTTGAAACCACGAGTCGAAAAATAACCTTCGAAAGTCTTGTAAAAAATATGTATAGCAGAAAGATGGTGAAACAGCGGGTGAAGCTTGGAGGTGAGACAAGCGACTGGACGCAGGTATTATCTGGGGTTCCACAAGGTAGCGTGCTTGGCCCACTTCTGTTCATAATTTACATTAATGATCTTGATCATAATATCCGTAGTAAAATCAGTAAATTTGCGGATGATACTAAACTTTGCCATCCTGCCAGGAAAAGAGCTGAGCTCCAGCAAGACCATGACTATCTCATGGAATGGAGCTCAACGTGGCAGATGAACTTTAATATCGATAAATGTTCAGTAATGCACGTTGGGCCGGTGAACCCTTCAGCCCAATTGAAAATGAACGGAACAGAATTGGTAGCTATCACCCAACAACGTGACTTGAGAATAACTATTACAAGTAAATTACAACACAGTCAGCATGTTAATAAGAGTGTGAAAATGGCTTGCAGAGTACTGGGACTCAACACCAGGAATTTCGAATACAAATCCAATGACACCGTCATTCCCTTATACAAAGCACTACTGCATGCGGCTACACTTAGAATTTGCTGTTCAATTTCGGTCGCCGCATGTGTGCAAAGATATCGATACCATGGAAAAATCCAACGCAGAGCTGCAAAATTGATACCTCAGCTGCGAAACGAGCCATAGGAATGTCGCCTACAAGAACTGGGCATGATCTCTCTCGAGCAAAACGACTCAGGGGGCAACTAATAGAAACTTTCAAGTATTTGACTGGCTTCAACGACGTACCTACGGCGGGAATTTTTGAAAGCATCCATAATGATCGCCTGCGAAACAACGGCAAAAAAAAAACTCAAACATAAAGCCCGAAGAACAACGCCAGCAGTTCTCTCCGTATTTCATAGTGAACATTTGGAATAAACTCCCCTCTGACGTTGTCGGTGCGAAGACGGTGAACGCGTTTCAAAATCGACTTGACAAGCATTGGGAAAGACATCCTTCACAGCTAAGAACAGGTCCTCCACCAGGAGTAACAAACTCTTGAGCTCCGCATATCAGCGGATATGAATTGCATTTGCGTGCATTTATTATCCGCTCGTGGCTGAGATCTTCCTTTTTTCTTCTTCTTTACTCTGTCCTCTATGTCAAGATAACATAATGGCAATAGCTGATAGAAGGCTGGGGTGTAAGTCCCGGTGTCTCAGTGGGAATGGGCCTCTTGGTCCGTCTACTGCCGCCTATCTAATTTAATCTAATCTTATAACTTGCACCAGAAATTACAAAGGAATTACATTTTATCGAAGTTGGTAAACAGATCTTACACTGGCATAAGTTTTACTTTCTATTCATGAAAATTTTGTGACTGCTATTTCTAAGAGGTTAATGTTACAGGAACGTGCATTGGCCAAAATTGTGTCTGTTGGTCCCTCTTCGTGACCTCACTAAATCGATACCCATGCCTTGTTGATCAACGTTAGACCTTTTCCAATGTGAGAGGCTACGTCACCAAAGCAGACCAGTATATATAGTGACGTCGTAAGTTCCTATCCTGGAATAGGCACAAGAATGACAATAAAAAAACGTGAAAACCAGGAGAGGCCACCAGTAACGTCACATATACCCCGCCCCTCAACCATGCCTGTGTACAGGTAGCTGGACTATAGAAGCATCTGCTGGCAGGTATTCCACTAATTGCCGATCGCTGTAGAGCTTTATCCGCGCATGCCAAATGCCGAGAAGAACTCGATAAGAAGAGCTCGACCGGCTAGCTCAGTGTTTTGGCAGATCTATATAAGTTCATGTCTTCTTAGGTCCACATTAAAGAAATTTATGGAGAGAAAATGATGCCCATAAGTAGAGGCGTTAGGGCTTGGTTTGTTAAGGCGACGTGCCAGCTCTGTACAATGTCCATAGTATGTGAAGACGGTTAAGTACATCCGCATTTTTAGTACAAGTTTTCTAACACTATTTGTTTAGCAATAATACGGCAATATTTTCATTATTACTACGTCATAGAACATATTTTTGTAACGATACTCATCAAACAGGTGTCGCTCTTGGAGGGATTTTTCGAGACCCGACTTGGAATAACAAGAGATAACTTAGACAAGTTAACATTTTGGGAACTTAAATGATGATATATCTCACTGTAATTGATACCTCAAGAGGAGTAGCTTATTTTCTTCCACACATACTCATTCTGTATTCCAACAGCCCCTTCATGCTACCTTCACAGTTAACTGTGGAGAGCTTACATAATATTTTCTATTAAAAATGAGTTAAGTCCTTGTCTTAATTTGTAATTTTGGCTTCAAATTTTACACTGTTCACTAAAACGTGAAGTTTTATCATGTTATTGTTCATCAAAAACTAGAAACCTCTCAGCATAATTTCTCATATTCGGTACACAAGTTACAGGTTGCTACATTGCATCCAATTGCGGGGAGCCTTACATAGAAAGTCTCAAAAAAGCAACAACCCAATCAGAAATTTTTAGGCATTTATTCGATGTTTTCGGATGCCTTATACTATATTCTCATGGACAGCCGATCAATGCCTATATATTTCCGATTGGGAATACGTGCAGATCAAGTATTCCCAATTTTACCAAAAACGCCGAGACCTTGTCATATAAAACACCTAATTTTAGGTAGCATGCACAAACGAAATCATGTTATGTTGATCAAACCCAGAACTCTAAGATATAAGATTCAGCGTAAAAGAACAAGATGCACGAACTAATCCACAATATATCCTTAAGCTAAAATCCTTCCAGCAAATTCTAAAAGAATTACATAGGTGCAGAAGTGCAATCTGCACGTACTGTTCTACGTGCACAAAGCTAAGAACCCTTCAGTAAATTCCTCAAATTTTAGGTGCTGAAAAGCAATATGATCGAACTGTTTCACATATTGTCCATAGAGATAAAACCCTTCAGTAAATTCCTCAATTAGGCGTAGAAAAGCAATATGCACGGAGTGTTCCACATAATGTCCATAAAGTTAAAAAAACCCTTCCCTTCTATAAATTCCTCAAGTAGGCGTAGAAAAGCAATATGCACGGACTGTTCCACATTTTGTCCTTAAAGTTGGAAACCCTTCTGTAAATTCCTCAAATTAGGCGTTCCACATTATATAGCCAAGAACCTGAGCATAAAATGCCTCAAATTAGGCAGAACAAGTTTGCGGAGTGAGCTCATCAACAAGTTCTATGGGTCCCTAGAATAGCCCCAAGCAAAAACTCGTGACGGTTTTATCCCTGCACAGAGGAGCCTGCATGATTGCCGTGCCAAGCACTCCTCCTATTGGCCAGCCTTTGAGGAGGTAACTCTTTCTCTCAAAAGATCGATCTTTCAGGGAGTCACAATAGCACGTAAGGCTGAGTCAACACGACTCGGTCTCTGTCAGCTCCAAGAATTGAATCTTTTGTGTATAAAAGTCAGTCCGGTCGAGAGCGATTTATCCCTTCTTAAGAAATAGTCAATATGTTCACGCAAGAGCCTGGGAATTGATGATGGTCTAAATCTTTGCACTATAAGCACAGCCAGTCACCCAGAAAAGTTGAAAATTTGCTCATTCTGGAGTCAGGCACTTGCTGGAAGCTTCCGCAGTGTATGTTTATGATAATTAGAATTGGTTCATTATGCAGGTCAGTGGATGATGACCTCAGCTGCTTAGTGCACGGTGCCACTTGCAGAGAAAAGCAGTCAGCCGTCGCCTGATTAGAATCCTGATTATTAGAGAAGCTGCAATCAAAATGGTGTATATTTCTCAGATTTAACTTGCAAGATAAAAAATCGCAATTGATGCGGAGAAATGTGAGTGAAATATGATCAAATTCTTATTGTGAGCACTAGAGAGTTGATTCTTTCATTCCAGTTAGTGTGTTACATCAACAGCTTTTTCGAAATCTTTATCTTGTTTCTTTCGTTGAGAGCTCAGGTCTCTCCTCTTGTAGCCAAAGAAAAATGTTCACGTTTCGTTCCGTAGATATGCGGCAACGTTATATGAGAGATTAATTTTGTTCCGTAGATATGCGGCAACATTATATGAGAGATAAATTTTGTTCCGTAGATATGCGGCAACGTTATATGAGAGATAAATTTTGTTCCGTAGATATGCGGCAACGTTATATGAGAGATAAATTTTGTTCCGTAGATATGCGGCAACGTTA
>LQNS02277602.1:1258669-1310141 GCA_001587735.2 Parhyale hawaiensis | reverse complement strand
TGTTCCGTAGATATGCGGCAACGTTATATGAGAGATTAATTTTGTTCCGTAGATATGCGGCAACGTTATATGAGAGATTAATTTTGTTCCGTAGATATGCGGCAACGTTATATGAGAGATTAATTTTGTTCCGTAGATATGCGGCAAAGTTATATGAGCGATTAATTTTGTTCCGTAGATATGCGGCAACGTCATATGAGAGATTAATTTTGTTCCGTAGATATGCGGCAACGTTATATGAGAGATTACTTTTGTTCCGTAGATATGCGGCCACGTTACATGAGAGATTAATTTTGTTCCGTAGATATGCGGTAACGTTACAAGAGAGATTAATTTTGTTCCGTAGATTTGCGGCAACGTTATATGAGAGATAAATTTTGTTCCGTAGATATGCGGCAACGTTATAAGAGAGAATAATTTTGTTCCGTAGATATGCGGCAACGTTATATGAGAGATAAATTTTGTTCCGTAGAAATGCGGCAACGTTGTAAGAGAGATTAATTTTGTTCCGTAGATATGCGGCAAGGTTATATGAGAGATTACTTTTGTTCCGTAGATATGCAGCCACGTTATATGAGAGATTAATTTTGTTCCGTAGATATGCGGCAACGTTACAAGAGAGATTAATTTTGTTCCGTAGATTTGCGGCAACGTTATATGAGAGATTAATTTTGTTCCGTAGATATGCGGCAACGTTATATGAGAGATTACTTTTGTTCCGTAGATATGCGGCAACGTTATATGAGAGATAAATTTTGTTCCGTAGAAATGCGGCAACGTTATAAGAGAGATTAATTTTGTTCCGTAGATATGCGGCAACGTTATATGAGAGATTAATTTGGTTCCGTAGATATGCGACAACGTTATATGAGAGATAAATTTTCAGGAGTTATTTTAGGCTAAGACTTGGTCATGGTGGTTATGAAACAGAAAGATACTGAGTACACACTTGGTACACACGGGGTACACAGAGGACATACGCTGGGCACACACACTGGGTACATAGTGGACACACTCTGGGTTCAAACTGGGCATACACTGAGCACATACACACTGGACACACACTGAGCACACCCACGACTTGACGCACACACACTGAGCACATACTGGACGCACAACATACTAGTCATGCGCTAGGTACAAACGAGCTTGTACAAGGTAGACACCAAGAACACACTGAACGCACGTTAGAGCCCACCCCCAGCAGGTGTGCAGACGCATATCGCTACAATTACTCCTCTGACAGCAGGTATTTTTCACCCAAGCAAATTTGCCAATTAAATGATAAGCGATGGCGGTGTTTCGCAGCAGATGCCGGTGGGAAAGCTGAAGCTGGACTTGGCCGAAAAGACAGAAAAATATTCTGATAACCATTTTCCATTTTTAACCATATTCATACCTGCCTGTTATTTTGCTGTAAGTTTTATTTTTTTTTTGTCTTCTCATATTCATACAGAAAAAAGGTTTTGTGACGATGAAGTGTAGCCTGGTACAGATGCCATCAATATTGTACGTAATTCAGTATCCATGATAAAGAGTCAGGGATAGTTTTACAAGACTGAAAATCTATTACAGTATATAGGGTAGGTTAACAGTTTGCAGAGGAGGTATGCGCCTCTGCTACTAATCCTATCATTGGTGCAACAGCAAAGCAGTTGTATATTGAGGCCTACGTGTTTAGTTTACTCGCTCCAATTTTTGTAATCTAACCGCCTGGATTTGACCTGTCAACAACTTTAATCTCTGGCGTCTTGTTCGCTAGTTTGGATCGAGTTTCTGGCGGTAATCATCAACCGATGGCGATTGAGACGCCCAAAAGTTAATTCTGTAAAATGTTAATCCTGCTGGAGCAGGATTTTTAACCAGCTCAATTGCAGCCGGTTGGCGATTATCGTTTAAAATTTGATCCACAGTTGCGGACCGAAATTCTGGGTAATTTAAATCGAAGCGAATTTGATTATTTCGACGGTAGTGAGCCAATCAAAAGTCTCGTTAGTGCACGTCATTGAGACTGTGACAGACAGACAGACAGACAGCGCTGTCACTGTCGTGCCCGCTACATATCTTACATTTTACATATGTACTGTAGAATGAAGCATAGCAGTTCGCCGTTCTACGAAACGTTGCATGCATTATCAATGAGGAAATTATAAATTTAGTTACAAGCAGCGACCTACCTTTAATTGTTTTTAATTTTCCGTTGGAAAATGTTTCGCTTTTCAATATTGTATGTTTCATCAAAACTTTCAACTCATCTTGATCATGGCGACACATTGTGAAATAACTACTGCACATTGTGACGTAAATTGGAATTTCTACACGTATTTATCATGTCCTATATTTACATGTAACTGTACGTGCGCAACGTTAGTTGATGCTAAGGCGTAGATTTTCAGTACCAAGCAATTTATGCTTTTATGGCTCAAACCAAACTAAAGAAACGTAGTACGGAATGTCAGTAAAAACAAAGAAGCACGTTCTCAACCAGCCTGAAAAACCGCACCAAATTCATCTGTTCTGTTTTACTCTCGCCTTCGTTTTTCAAGGGCATTTTTTTCCCCATATCTCGGCTTCCATTACGCGAGTTCCTCTATCGCGGGACAGAACTCTTTTAGGGTTAAACTTTATTACCGTGCATACATTACTGTTAAAATGCTGTTTTCTTCTGTGTTTCTGCCTCTGCGAGGACTAACATCATCTCTTGTCCTGTACCGCCTCCTGATATACGAGGGTTTTAATAAGTGAGAGGCTTTGACATAGCTAATTGCCTAATGAGATTTTCCGAGTTGGTTTCCTATAGATCAAGCATCTGATGTAAACAAATCTTGCGACTGTCATTCCGAAGCCACTCTACACAATCGCACGCTCAACTTTTGAGCGGAGATACAGCTCGATCACATAATTTTTTATCGTCCTGATATATGGGGCAAGTCGGCAGCATGCTATAAATGCATTAGAATGAACGACGTACAAACTGAACGTGCGTCCATAAAGTTCAGCGTACCATTGTGTAGTGCTATCCCGACATTATACGGAAACAAATAACCAGTCTCGCTTTTCAAGATTAGTGCTGTACTTCATAAATTTCATACAGTAAATTGGATTGACTGTTATGAGGGTTCCTGTAATTGGGTAAATAGCCCTCCAGTAACATATTGTGATGTTTTACACTTCTTTCTGGTACCCTTTCCTCCAGGACTAAGTTCTTCAGTCCACTGTATAAAGAGCATAGTCTTTGATCTCAGGCTTTGTTTTGTCTCCCCTATAGTTCTCTAGCCCAACCGAAATGAAACTTTATTTGTCCTCCTGCTGCTTTTACCGGTGTTGATGGCTGCCCACGTCAGTCACTCTCAGACTTCAATTTATATCCCTAATAATTATTCTTTGACCATTTTATCAAGGCAGTTTGGTCGTGGTCATATTCCTTTATTGCGGTGCAATTCCGTGTGTATTTCTGAGATTTCTCTATATGCAGGTATAGTGGGCGGGGCTAAGATATAGGCACAATAAAATTTCAAAACTACCCATAGAATTGGCAACGCTATAAAGGAATTTGACCACGACCGAACTGCCTTGATAAAATGGTCAGACTATAGGTAGCTACTTGATATCTGCTCTTCGTAATGAGACACAGGATGCTTAAACTTGACTGTGTCCACCTAGCAAACAGACTCACGGTATCTACTTCAGCTGTATTGAATACTTTCATTAATATTATCCCCTTTTTTCATAATTAGACACTGGCTGTCTACCTCAGTCGTACCTAAATATTCACTTACCGCCCTAATAACTAAATGCAGAGGGTCTGTCGCATTCGCACGCAAATTCGCCATTGTTTCCCTGTTAGCCAGACACAGCATGTCTGTCTCATTCACATGCAGATTCGCATCTACTTCCATTAGACCAGGTTGGAGAGTGTGCACGGTCTATATACCTACACCGGGACCGCCGTACGGCCGACTCGCTGCCTGGAGTCCCGGCGACGATAAGGCCCCGCTAATATTAACGTCAGAGCTGTCTCCCTTTGATGGTTGCCTGCTAAATTATTCTGCAGTTATCTTTAAACAATTTCCCGGCTCTTTGTCAGCTTGTTCAGTGACGTAGCTTTGTCAATTAGCGCCTCTGTGAAAGTGCATTTTAAGTGATCCACTTGGCCGAGCGTTCTTTTCGTAATGTGGACCGTGGCAACATTGGTTGTTTACTTTGTCATGTGTAACATCATATAGTCCAGCAAGATAACATGCTTGTATGTAGCTTAAATAGTTATGCTGTGCCATGGGAACTTGTACGTACCTATACGGTTGTAGTGTACCCTATTAGTTGCATCTTATGCGGGCTAGATAATACTTTTATCATAGTTTATTCGCTTTTGTTTATACAGTTTATATATACAGTATGTCTATGTGTACATGTATATGATGTACAGCATGGCAATGTATACAATATACATTAATATAATATATGCACCCTTATACTAATTTTCTGTTTAATTTAAAGCGATTTTGTCTTATACGTCACACTCTTATCAATGAAAGTATAATTACATAGCACTAATGTGAAGATTTCATCGTTAGAAATATTATATAAACTTTAAAAGTCATCTATTATTACTGCGTAAACACTCACACCCAATTATGTTATTATTTATCGCAACAGTAACTACTTTACTGCATATTGCGACATCAACTCCATAATATTGACAGAATTTTGGAAAAGATAAATATTAGCAGCATCTTAAATGTATCTCTCAACAATTATCAGATAGCTAACTCTTAATAAACAAATTGACTCAACTCATGCAAAACTTATGAAACACGCCAAATTATAAAAGAAAAAAAGCGGGTTTGAAAACTTAAATGCGATCTGACCAGTACTAAAGTTTTTTCGATGTAAATGTTTGAAGTCTTTGATATTTTTCTTGCTCCAAAATTAAAGTTGTTCCTATGCAAACTGTGTAGCTGCGAAACCATTGAATGTTTCGCTTTTCTAATAATAACTTCCATTTGGAGTGAACCGTAGCTTACTTTTCAATTGCATTCAAATCATGACCTTGAGAAATATGAGAGAAATTCTCTTTCTTTATTGCTTCTTCATATCTCTTTTTCTTTGCTTTTTTATTCTGTTTGGCTTTATATATTTTGGTTTTCTTCCGCGTTCCTTTTTTTTTACTTTTTCCCTGTGCAGCTGCCCGACACAAAGTCCAGTACGTACTGCTCCACCACAACAACAGGGTGAGGCCTATCTCCCTATGATTAGTATGCTACAAGGGACGTGCGACACCCACTTTTATCTTCCTCCTAATGAATTTCACTTTGACTCGATAACAATGCAAATTTTTCTAACCGACAACAACAGATTTATTAGGATTAATTAGTTCGCTAAGGAGCTTATGTGACGAAAGGATAAGACTCTGGGTCATAAAATGCTTTCATTTTTACGGGAAATGCGTCGCGGTATATCGAGAACTGTGTGGTGCTGCACCCGTACGAGCTGATAAGAATGGGGGAAGGAAGATGGGTGGGGGTTGGGAATAACGATATTAACTGACATATATTAGCAGTGAAACTAGAAGACTCATGTTATTTAGGCTTAGCTCTCACCTACATTATACCAAATTTTGGCTTCATCTTGCTTCTCTTCACTGTCGTGAAAAAGATACATAATACTTATATAAATTTTTCATTTTTGCTGTGCTCTTTAATCAGAAGTTGCAATTTTTATTACGAATACTATTTCGTGAAAGAAAATGAAACTCTGATTTTATGTAAGAAACAACTCCAATCTGCCTGTGTCAAGGCGGAATATCTTTAGAAATTGCTAAGACCAGGGGTGGGGAACCTGCGGTCTTCTGAGTCATATAGTACGACTTTCTGAGTCATACAGTGCGTACTTTTGTGGTCTGTTGAGAAAAATAACTGACAAAATTAAAAAATTGTATAAAATACATATAGACTACATCCGAAATTTAAAGGCTTGATAAAAGCCTGATAGAATATAAGGCATGATAAAAACAATACAGTTTAGGCGTAATACACTATGTGTAAGCCTCTTAGCAATGCTGAGGTAATAAAGCAATGTGTTATTAAAGTAGTACGATGTTCAGATCCAGATGAAGTTAATATACACATATAAAGATATACTTCTGTCGTCAGTATGAATTAGGCCAAAACGTTACAGACTAGTTAAAATTTCATTCAAAAAAGAAACTCCCTATCATTGAGTAACCTTGCGTGAGTCAGATGATGCAACTGATTCCACTCAAGTATTGTATTTTATTCGTGCTGTAATGGAAGAATTTGATGTACTTGAAGAATTGCTTGTCTTAGGTCCAATGCAGACGAGAAGCAAAACTTGCCGAGAGTGGCATTTCGCCAACACATGCTCCACCAGACTCGGGGAAAAAGTCGCCCGAGGAGTGATTTCAGCAATTCAAAGTAACTTTCAGATCAGTTTTCCCTATATGTATTCACTACTACGTACAGCACGTGGAGTCTGCATTTTTCTTAAAACTTTGCTTTTAATGGTTGCAATTGCATCTGTCATGTGAAATTCATGAAACGAATATGAATCTAGGTTACAGTGATGGTAGCCAGTAAAAATGTACTTTTTGATATTTCCCTTATAATTGCTTCAAGATCGTACAATGTCAATATTTTTCATTTCTAAGCAATTTGTAATAATTTTACCTTAAAACAAAGCAGCCGCAAGCTCCTTTCGATGCAGCATGTGTATTGACATGTCGCTGAAAGCTGTATCTACCCGTAATATTGTCCCGTCGAAATAAGCGACGATCTCGCACGTCTGCGCGCGGCTTAGCAGAGAATACTTGATCTGTTCCACTTGATCTTTTCAAAGATTTAAAAAAAAAAATTCGTGAAAAAGGGCTTACTTTCACAATATAGTGAAAGGGTGCGTAGTTGGGGCTCATTTTCTGATTGAAAACAATAAAGAATATGCTGCACATTTCAAAAATGACTTGTGATGCTGCTCTTATTCTCTTGTATAGTATTTTACATCAATGAGGTATCTGGGTTTAATCAGTCGATGACACTTGGAAAATGTAGCTGGTACACGTAGAAAACTATATTCTTTAAGATAAAAACCTCCTGGTTTCTTATCACTAACGACGTAATATTTTAGCTACAAAACAATAATAAATTAATCGTAAAAGACACTGTTGTTCATCACAACGCTCTTGTTCATCTGTTGTTCATCACAAACGACAATGTGCATTGACGCAAATTCAAACGACAAGGTAGTTTACAGTTGACTAATTTTGCTCAATGGCAAATAACCATTTTCCTGTGTGTATTGTAAACTTTATCTGAGCAAATGCTATGAGGTATCATCGGTTCCGACACACACTGGATGATAAGATCATCAGTGTAGATCTGCATGCCCTACCATTCAAAAGTGAGCTGGTTATCACAAGGGAAAGTCTTAGAGAAAATTTTGTCTTTGCGGGAGTAATAGTTGACCTTTATTGAAAGAATGATCAAAATTGTGAATTATATCATATGCTAATTTCCTTCAAGATGCTGTTTTTCCAATGTGATATGTCAAAGCAGAATAAGTAATATATTCCCCTGCAGGGCAGAAAATAAATCGATTTGCGATGTGTGGTAAAAAATGTGGCACTTGGCGAGAAGTTTTATATTTTATCTAAATCACTGCTTGAGAAATCAAAACTTCCAGGAAATCATTTTTCCCAGTTTTATAACGAACGTAATACATGAAATGAAAGAGAACAATGGTGAATCTTTAGGAAGATTCCAGACAGTTTTAGATTCACTGATCAAGAAATAAGATGAAAGATTCAAGAATTTTGAAAAGCATGAAATAATTTTAAACTAGCTTGCCAACCTCACATACATGACTTTTTTGAAGCACCAGAGAAGTTTGAAATGGAGTTCCGAGTTATCCGAAGATAACATCCCAACTCGATTATTGAGAGAACCTGCACAAATATAGAAGCGCGCGGTAGAGTAGGCCCCCTTTACTTGATGCCGATCAATTTCGTATTCCTCCAAGACATATGTCTGTGAATCAAAATTCTTTTACATGAAACAAATTAAGCATGCGTTGAAGGCTCAGATGAACGCTTTGAAAATCTTAAAACTTCTACGTTTGTGCTGGTTTAACGGAAACAAATTTAGAGAAGTCATTAAAGGAATAAAAGGTAAGTGAATAGTAAATTTTCCTATGTATTCTTTTAAATGTTTTTTTACATATTCATTCAAGTTTATAAACATAATTATGTCACCAATAACCGCAAAATAACTATTATATAGGAAATTGTTTATATATTGCTTGCATTCTGTTTGTGGAATGGAGGGCGCTAACGTGAACTCAATATAAAAAAGTTTTCACCGCTGGCTTAACCCTGTCTCTCCTGGCGTGGTCTATGTACAACATTTCAAATATTGGATTATTAATTCATGCGAGGGAAAGGTTAAGTAGTGTAAATATTATTCAAAATGGCCGAATCTGTACACTTTATGTTGGACGAAATAAGTAACAATTTTGCTGCAACTCAAACTCCCGTTACTGAACAGTTAAGAAAAAAAATACTCCATGTCGTATTCATCTGAAACACCATACCTGTAGAAGTCAAAAGATGATTTTTTTTTATACATAATCATCAAATGTATCGTTCAAATCCTTTTATGTCATAGTTCATTGGTTTTCAATAAAAATAAAAAACTACTATTAATTCAGCCGCTTTTGCTGCTTGGAAAGAGAGTCAGTTACACTAACTTCTCAAAATGAGTCAAGTACTGTAGCATACAAAAACCTACTTACCTTCATTAGACAGTACAGTGCTGTAAACCATTTCATAAAGAGCTCACCTTCATTAAATCTCTCGCACCAATTTCTGTCCAGGAAGCAAGGCACCAGATTGGGTAAGAAATTATCTCTACATCTGAATATCAAAAAGGTATGTTCGTATGAAACAAGGGCAGCCCTTAAAAAAAGCCTACGTTACGAACCGAATTTCCGACTCAATTGGGAATCAAGATCCATTTTTATGAGGCTTTGGACTCGACCGATATCGGGCCACTCCTGGTGCAATTGTAGCCCTTAGGAATTATGCCTGAGCAGTCGTAAAATCTTTACGATTTGTTAGGCTTCATGGCGGAGGCCATGCAGCGTGCCAAGCCGTGTATGCTGCGCAGTCTGGCGCCCTGCAACAGATTAACCTTCATTGTTCTGGGTAGATCATAATTATTGCCGTGGACGGCCTATGGGTGCGTGGGTCCGGTGTAATAGTCAGGTACTCCGGTGCTATGGTGAGCGTAGAAACTGCAATCTACTGCATAACCGTACACATTGTGATTATGTACATCTGTGGTAAATGTGCAAATAGCGAATTACACTATCGCAGATTAACTACATCAAATGACTTGGGTCCGTGGGTCCAAGGTCAGGTATTGCACCGCAAACCTAAGACAAACTACCATAGTGCAGTCGTATACACTGATTTTTTTCATTGTGAATGTTTCTTACCAGTATCTGATTACAAAAATTTATATAAAAAACAAAATTACAGTGGAAAAACATTGGATGCTTGGCTGCACCGATCCATCCGCATAATAAACAAAAGGACTGCAGTACCTTATTCTGAGTACAGGGAGGGAAACGGTTTTCTGAGTTTAGCATAAATTTTGTGCAAATTGTATTCATCTTTTGGTGCATATATCGAACAGCGAAATTTAAAAAAAAAGTCACCAGCTAGACAACTATTGTAGCATTTAATTCGAAATCTCAAGATGCTTTTTTTCCAACATTTTGTCATGCACTGTTAATTGCATGGCCAACTTGAGCTCGCTCATAGCTTCGATCTGAAGAAACCCTAGAAGAAGTCCATGTCGTCTCGGATGCCTAAACTTATAAATTAGCTTCTGGGACCGCCAAAAATTTTGTTAGGGAAGATATCTGCCTACAGCTCAAGCTCTACTAGCTGCGTTGGTGTACAGAAACAGTTCCTGTTGGTCAAATCCTTTTCCTGAGAACTGCACTCAAAAGATTCAAACTCCAGCTTCCTTTTCCAGCAAAGTCGAGGAGCGCTACACTCAAGCAGACTTACACGCCCTTAATTAACTCATTGACCTTTTAGCGGCCAGCAGCCAAGGTTCATTTCTGAATCAGAAGCTCAAAATTAACAAAGAACAAATGCCCAACTGCGCTCCATCCATCACATTTAAATCGAACACGGTGCGGTGGCTTGCTGATGCCGGACGTTAAAATGGTCATTTGTTGAACTTGATTGCAATTGACCTTGCGCGCTCTCATGTTAGACTGTGCCCGACATAGCAAATGTGGGCTGCAACTCTTATTTTGGATCCAGAAAAGTGTGCTGCAACTCTTATTTTGGATCCAGAAAAGTGTGCTGCAACTCTTATTTTGGATCCAGAAAAGTGTGCTGCAACACTTATTTTGGATCCAGAAAAGTGTGCTGCAACTCTTATTTTGGATCCAGAAAAGTGCACTGCAACTTTTATTTTAGATCCAGAAAAGTGTGCTGCAACTCTTATTTTGGATCCAGAAATGTGTGGTGCAACGCTTATTTTGGATCCAGTCCAATATTCATACAGTGCACCAAGCCTTCCTGATACTCATCAGTCAGCCCAGTAGTTCGAAATCTTTTGCTGCCTATCAAGCTACTATATGGCTTCCCAAAATACCTATTTCCCGCGAATTGCTGAGCCTCCTGCGTCGTTCTTGGTACAGTAATTCTGCTTGTGTTACGATGTTTTGTTCTTCGGTACCGCGTACGTGTCTGTCGAGTGCAGTGCACAACCTTCATTGAACAATAGTGCACAACCTTAATTTATCAATATAACACGCTGTAAAATTAACAATACAACAATATTATCAGTTTGGTGAAAGCATGTGAGTGGGGGAAACAACTAGGTAGTTAACAATGCTCAAGCCTTAACGTTAGCTCCAAATACAATTTTTATTTACTAGCATCTGCATAAGAGTAGTTGATACATACTTTCAGTAACACCCACTAACATTCGAGAGTATATTTTAAAGTAAGTAGCGTTCCTAAGTTCTTGCGTGATGGAACGGCGTTCGGCATCAAGCGCTGGAGCGCTGTTTACCTACACTTGCTGGCAAGCCACAGTCCGCCATTGCGGAAAAAATCGACCATGTTAACGTTTGTTTGATCACTTACAATGTCTTCAATTGTATGTCAATTAAGTATTCCGTCGTCTGTGAAATATGATCGGTGATGCGTTTTCTTAGCGCTAAAGACGGGAAAAGAGCCTGAAATTCTTCGTCTGATTAGTGAAGTTTAATGGCAAAACCGTTTGACTGGCGGATTAGTAGGAAGGTGTCCTAGAGTTTTTAGAGATGGCCATGTGAACGTTCATGATGAGGAACATCATGCAGCAAATTTCTATGACGAAGGGAATCAAAATTGGTTGCACGATACACGTGCCTTATAATTTACCGGAAATTGTGTAGAAACATAAATTGGAGTATATGCTTTTATACAAAAATAAAATTGATCTGATATTATACTTGTTCTTCTTATTTCATAATAGAACTTATTTTAAAAACAACCTTCGTAATAATACGATTTCTACTTTCCAATATCAGAATGACTGGGAAAAACAGCTAGCTGGCTATTCTTACTCTTCTATATCATGCTGCAGCTCCACATGAGATGCTTTTCTAATTTACATATTGCACAACAGAGTTAACCACTACCACACACTTTAAATAAAACACACTAAAACTATATATTAGCAGAATAGTGCTAAGAAGAGTGGAAACAGTTGGCCCGCTGACCTTGCCGAGAAATTCTCACACAATGTTCAATATTGTCCCTAACAAGGTACAATAAGCAGCTGCAACTGCTGGCAATGACCCTGCCAGGTAAGGATCCTGTTAGTCAGAAATTGATGTGCAGTAATGGAGGGTCCAATGCAATAATGGATCTATTAGGACTGTGATATACCAGGTAATGCTTTGTACTAGCTCATTGAAAATTCTGTGAGCAAATGGGCTAGTTAGCTCTGCGCTCATATAAGGTATTAGTAAATGAAGGATCCTGTAATATGGTCTTATTGTAACTGAGATGCACTAGGTAATGCTTTGTACCAGCTAATGGAGGATCGTATGAGGTAATGAATTCACTATATCTGTGATATACCAGGTAATGTTTTGCATTCCCTCTCTTCTGAAATAGTTCCACAGCCACAAATTTCAATTTCCTCATTTTGGAGGACTAAGATGAGGCAAGTGAAATTTGTTGCTGTGAAACAACTACTTGACAACAGATGGAGTATCTACTAGCTAATGAGAGATCTTAATGAAAATCTGATGGCAAGATATTTCATGTATTTCGTTCAAGAGGCGTAGAAGCTATTGGCTCCTACTAGGCTGATGATGCTCATTTCAGACCAGCATCCAAAATCTTGTTCGCCAGCACTTCAGGTCCGACTTTTTCAGTGCCGATTATTGAGAATCTCACAGAAAATAGCCGATTTAAACTTCACTGGATTGGCCAATGTGATCGCTGTAGAAATAAGAGTGATGAGCCATTTGCGGCAAATGCCATAGATTCTAAAATTTGGAATCGCAATGTGCCATTCATTGCCGTGTGGATGAATCCTGGCAATAAACTGTAGGTTCTTCAGTTCAACGAGTTGAGGATTTGTGCAGTTCGTCTAGTCTGACCAAGAATATTCCTATCGAATCTGAGAAGCTTTTGCTTATCCAAAATATCTACTATGAGAGCTTGATTAGCCGCTTTGGACCTACTCTAAGGCGTTAGTCGCCTACTGATTAAATTTGCGAAGGCTAAAAACCAAATTATGAAGATTCAGCAAATAGACGATATCTGATTACATTGATAAACTAGAGCACTCTGAGAGCGCATACCTCCGCCAAGCAAGGCAACGGTAGCAAAAAAATCAAATTGGCTCTGAAACCATAATTTTCTTTGTATAAACTCCAAAATCTAATCATTTGTGCCTTTTGATAGTAATAACAGCTTGTGCAATTTTCTTGAAGATTCGTTCATAACTTTTTGAGCTATACTGCTAACAAACGTTATGACAAACATGAGTCAAACATACAAACGAATAAATTGATCTGCACCAAAACTTAATCATTTATGTCTTTTAACGTTACTAACAACCCATATAAATTTCATAAAGATCTATTCATCATTTTTTGAGTTATTGTGCTAGCAAGTATAAAATTAAAAACAATGGCAAGCGAACGAACAAACAAAGAAACGGATCAATACAAAAATTTGGTCATTTACTCTTTGTTATATACCTAACAAATCATGTTAATTTCATAAAAATCCATCCGTAACTTTTTGAGTTATGGCATTGAGAAAAATGAGGCACACAAACAAACAAACAAACAAACGGGCAGACAGACAAACAAACACGACGAAAACATAACCTCCTTGGCGGAGGTAATTACTTGCTGTACGAAAGAGAGTAAACACTGGATCCCTCATACGAGGTACAGCTGTCTAGCGGCTGATGATTGGGTCAGTATTAAAATGACTATTCATTTGGTTTCGAAATTATGACATGTGTTTAAAGGCGTTCCCCTTTAACTTCATCTTTGGGACTACATGACATAATTGACTCTTCGATCCGCAACCATTTTTGACTGCCGTGTACTAGCAACTCATGATCGCGTCAAACGCTACAAGGAAGATTAATATGTATTTATATGTTTTTATTTATTTATTTATTTATCTTTCGGTGTTCTTTCACTTTTGAAGAACTCTCATTTCAGGACTGCCGCTTTCCTGGAAATTGAAATTTTCGAGGTGAGTAACTGAAAAAGTTCCTTGGAGCAACGGGCACGAGCAACGGAAACTGATGATACACATGTTAGTTATTTGCTTGCTTGCTTGCTTTCTTACTTACTATCTGGTCTCGCCGTATCCTGCTACTGGCCCAGATGAGATGCAAAGAACTGTATCTGTTCATCTGCTGCCGCCTAATACCTGAGCCAAATTTAGCGAAAACAATTAAGGAAGAGTGAAAGAAATGAAAAAAGTATTCCACAGAGGGAAAGATTCGAATGAAAGACACATGGATCACATTAAACCAAGACTCTTGAAAACATGTGTCATCTGCCATCATCGTTTCAAGTATCCATTTGAAGCAATTAATTTCTCCCGTCATCTTATGAGAGGCGTGGGTGGGTCCCTAGCAATAATAGTAAACAACAGTGATAAAATAATATTATAATCCTAATATATCCAACTGGCCGCACTCGGTGATATGTGAGGGTAATGAACGCTGCTTGCGCGCCCATTATTCATCTGCACAAATTAAGAGAGAGAAAAAACAAAAAAAAAAAACTTTATGGCATAGCTTGAGCAAAGCGATAATAAACATCGCCGCCAACGACAGCGCAATGTGCTCAATGAAAAGCTTTCAATTTCGGTCTTGCATGACATTAAAGTAGATGGTAGAACAGATACGCTCTATTTTTAGCCTTTCGTTGAGAAGAAACGCGGAATTTTCCCCACTTGGAAATTGAAGTTCAAAATGGAACTTCTCTCACTATTTTATGCAAGCGGCTATAAAAAATTATTACAGAGGCAACATGGACAGTGCGGTGTTGCCATCTCTTGCTTAGTTCAAAGCTACTGAATGAACTTTCATATGATATCCTGGGAGTATCAACATGCAAGGTCATAGGAGTTATAACAACATACAGAGTAACAATATATGTATATAATATATATGTTTTGTTGATATATCGATAATAATAAATTAATAGTAATTAACGTTCCTTACTACCACTATTGCAAAAAAAAAATCGTATGCATATTCCCTACACCAAGCTTTAATTCCTTTCTAGATGCAGACAATATAGAATGAATTCAAGTAAATTAGAGTAGCAGTTGCGGTATGATTTTATTTTATCATCAATGGGCGCATTCGATGCTATATCTTAAATGAAGTCATTCTAACGAACTTCTAACGAGTGAAATGATTTTGATTATCTCAGTAGAAGTGTGAGAATGGAAAATATCTTTTCTACAGTTCAAATGCTCAGCTTTCGAATACTAGGGCTGTTTAGGATCTTGTAGTATAGAGTAGTGAGGCAATAATTAATTTAGTTACTTAACGCTAGTGTTTTATTGTTTAACATATTCAAGGAATGTGAACTTCATCGGCATAGCCCTTAACTATAGCGAATTTCAATCTGGGATATAAAACAAACAATGTTCATCTCTTCCGTGTGTGCGTGTGTCCGACCTGTCTGTAGTAACCCCATGGGCCCTAAGAGCCCTTAGTGCCTCACTAACAATAGCGATGGGAGGTAGCGCTGTGCTGCGAGCACGGCTGGTGTAAGGGGAGAAAAACGGGCTGTAAGTGTCCAGATAACTTCAGTTGGTGTGCCACTCAAAATAACAATGTCCCATATATAGACGTCTTCTACCAGCAGCGACAATGGTAATCAGTGGCATCGTTGCGTTTCATAAATTGAATATCTATTTCAACTGGAAATGTATGCATGTGTTGCGCTTCATGCGTAGCAAATCATTCAAGCTCGCAAATATTGTAATTGAAAGTGGATGCAATTTAATACTTAGTTAAATGCATACGTAAATTCTTGGAGACCATATCGCTAGTTAGTTTCTAATTCACTGAATTCATGCACCGGCAATCACCGCTACCAGCATTACATCACGAGATAATTCGTGGGAATTCAGATTGGTGATATTTCCCACAAGATATCGCGTGGGAAACTGTAAATAGTATTAAGATTGACCAAGAGATATCTATTAATTGAGAACTTCAAAAGGTACAAAATGTTAATAAAATTTATCAAGATATATGTCAGGGAAAGTTCAGAATTGTCATCAAGATGATCACGCTACACCTATGAGAAATTAAAAGTATTTATGGGGCTGAACTCGAGAAACTTAATTGTGAAATCGAAATTTTTATAGACTCAACCTCAAACATTCTCGAAATAAACTTATAAAATGAAAAATTAGCTTTAAAATATTTCGTTGCAAATATCGAATATTATGAAGTGGCTTCGTCAATTTTGCGCTAAATAAAATTTATAAAATTACTGGCAGCTATCTTGGATCAATGCGGTACCTAGTTAAATATTATAAAAAATACTACACCTGGTAAATATGCACGTATCATGCAATTGCAGAGGTCTCATTAACTTTAAACTCTTATTTAATGCAGAAATAAATACTAGAGCTGAAAAATTTCAATGGCAGCAACCCCCTGAGAGTCGGATAGCAGCGCCCCGTTGCTTCTCCTGGCAAATCACGCAGTTCATGTTACAGTCGCCGCATGTTGCATCTTTCAATACACGATATTCTCTTGTATTAACATTCCTTCATATTAATAACCAATTGTGACGGCTAACAAACCTCATTTCCAGTATTTATGAATAAATCAAATGAAATTATGCCTCGAGTCACACTACTTAAGAGGAACATGGGCCGCGTGTCAGGGCTGAGACTGGGATGTGTTTTATACTGCAGGTGCCTGCGGGTCTGCAACCGCTATTGCCATACACAGCAGTGCCTGTTACCGTTACTTTTTTCTTCTAAGTAAAGCTCCCATTGTCGTATATATTCTAACAATACTCTTTAGTGTACAAAGAAGTTTAATCCTGCCGTCAGTAACCTAAATCTAAGAATGATAACTTATTAAAGTTTCTCTTTCTCGCTAATATTTGCAACATGCTGCGGACAGGCCGCTAAGATGGCAACACCGCGTCGGCAGTTCTGTGCATCATCCTTCCTAAGTACTTGCAATTGCACCTTTATGGTAATCCGTCGGCGATCGTTATCGGAGTAACTGTAGGCATAGGATGGTTGGTACCAAGTGTGTGTGTGTATATATGGTAATTGCCAACAAGCCTCAATAAGAGGTCTATAGGTTTGCATTGTACACTGCACATATGGAAGCAGAACGGGCTATAGGGCGGATGACAAACTGCCTCGCGCATGTTCCTGCGGCTAGGATTGGACATGCCAGTCCTGGTTGTAAAGTATCCGAGATGGCCATACAGTGGAGTGTTCCGGTTGCACAGCATGTGACCAGGCAGTTGTGCCTCACATTTGCACAGTAGGTACATGATAAGGTAGACCGCTGGTGCTATGGACGAGGTGTAAGTTCCTCAAAGACAATTTTCACCCGAAATTACTTCTACCAGCAATAACATATAGGATCCACTGTTCGCAGTGTTTTTTAACCAGCCAAGCTACGTCTGAGATTAGCACTAAACAAACTGCATCAAATTTACGACACCCCACTGCCCTTTGATACCATTTGCGCAAATTTACGTTGGCCTGCAATTATTTCTATTGGAATATCTGCAAGCATTCCAGTCTCCCTAAAACAATCAATAGGAAATAACTGGCATTGCTGACCTTTAAGTCACGATTGCAAATAAGGAAATCCTGACGCAATCCAAACTGCAGTCCAGACTGAGCTTGAACGATCTTGGACGCACATACACCGCATGTGAAGCATCTCGAGTATGATATTGATTTTGTTGCATTATTTGAGTGCACAGTTTATGATCGTCAGAGCAGGTCGCTCCGTGAGCACCCAAATGACTTGCACAAATTCGGTCAGCTCAAGAATGTTAAGCACTGGAGGGTGGCCTTGGGTGAAATACTTTATCCTGCGAATCCCAGCTTCATTCTCGTTATATAGCTCGGCTGCTGTGCTTAAACGATCCTATAATAATATATAGTTCTGCCCGGCCAGCTAAGAACTTAACGAAAATTTAAAATCTCAATATGTCTAATCTAATATTTTCAGGAGCAGTGCGAATTAGATTATAGACAGAAATTAGGGTTTTTAGGTTTCTGCTTTTAAGTGATAAGTATTTAGTTAGCCATGAGCGTAATTTAGTCCACCAGGATCCTGCTTGTATACCTTTCTACTCAGCCTGAAGTGTACCTTAGTACCTGGGCTAACCATTCTTACAGAACTAATACTTATTATTTCGTAACCTCGCTGAGAGGCAGCACAGCAGTCAGAAGATGAACTCTTGCATTATTACAATTTTTTGCGTTATCTACTTCTCGCGTCATTCAACGCAGTCAAAGGCTGGGCCTCACCTCCTCTCTGAGGATGGGCCCCCTTTGCTGGCCTGTTTGTTGTCAATAATCTAATATAATTGTGCGTGTTGATGAGTTCTAAATATTACCCAACATTAAACGAACCACAACCGCGCCGATCCAACTAATGCGACGTGCTTAAGAAACTGGAAGTCCAAAACACACAGAATTCAGTTCCCATTTGAGCCCATTTTTTCCGAGAATAAAAGCCCTAAAGGAAGCAGGGATGCCTGGCAGTCTGCAGAATTTCACTTATGAATGTGAGCTATCAGTTTGCAGTACAAGAAACCGCCTTCAAGTTGTCACAAGAAATAACATGTGATAGAATTTATTCATGTCAGCCATGGCAGGGCAAAGAATTTTGGACTGCGATCCCCAGAGTTGCTTTGATAGGAGGGACACTTCGAGCGGCCGTGGCCCACGTGGAGTTTTTGGCTTTCCTGGTCAATTTCCGTCTTGCAATAGGGCCAAAATTTTATTTTATTTTCTGTCCAATCACAAGATAATCTTGTTTAGATATTAATTACTGCAATGGTAAGTTGCAGTACTAAAAAATAAAGAAACAAACGTTGAATTTACTCAAGCTAGGGGGAACTTAGAGCCACAGCTTACTCACCGCTCGGTTTGGACACCTCACAGTTTATTTTAACTTTCTTAACACGATATAGAACTTGGTCGCAAGCGAAACGTGTTCTGAGATGAATTTACAACCAATATACTCTATTAAATAATACATGCAACGCTCTCAACTGAAGAAAATCTTTAAGCCTTCGGTTACTGAAAGACAGTTCTTAGAACAGTTTTTTATCTTCTTCAAGAAGAAATTGCCTCTTACTGTGTTTTGTACATACGCACTAATTTTTATGTACTAATTTAAGAATCAACAAGAACGTTCAAACCACTTTCAGTAGTTATGGTAAATAGCGTCAATTTCCAGAAAATAGTAGAGCTTTTATTAGGATGGAAGAAAAAATTGTATTTTTCTTCATGAAATGTGACCCTCGCCTTAGTGAAAACTGAGGAAAAAAGCAGCAGATGAAATTTATTATACCATCCCATTTCCTCAAATAAAATATCGAACCGATTAGTAAAGTGCTACTTTTACAATTCCCAAAGTGTTTCAAACATAATTGGAGGGTTGATATGACAACAGCCGTAACTTTGCGAACTTTTACCGAAGAAGTTGCCAGTTACAGCACTTATCCTATTAGCCCTCTAATTCTTATTCATGTGCATGCTTGCAGTGGTACGCCAGGGCGAGGGCCTGGTGCTCCAGTTGCTGGATTATCAGGCGATCTGGACATCAGTGAGATATACTCTCAAGGTGGCACAGCACCAGACATGAATGCTGTACGCCCCTTATATCTGGAGTAGGAACTATTAACCTTACGATATGCGTCGACTCGATGCACCACCACAACAGTTCCAGCCTAACGCTGTGAGGGCTTATTCGGTCATGTGCACTTCAGCGTTGCGAGCGTCTTGGGGTTGTTTAGGCCCCATTAGGGGTTTCCATACCTTGAATTCCCGGTTATTTATTTTAGTAATCACCGCTATATGTTCATTCGTATTGTAGATTCATTTCCATTTATCTTGTCACGCTGTGATGCACTGAGATGAGCTAAAATTATCCCAAATTGGAAATGAAACTGTGGAAGCCTCAATATGCTGGGTTCACTCGTTGCTTCATGAACTAACACAGCAATCCAAACATTGAATACAGCTGACATGCCTCGGAGATGTATCATGAGCGCTGATTTTATTTTCCTTCGAACGTAAGCTTTATATATAGAGCTGTGGAGTTGCGATATTGATTAAATTGAGCAGCTGATTGACAATGGAAACAGGTAAGATTTTCGCAGTAAAATTGCGAATATGAGAGAAGGAAACTTGTGTTGAAATAATTATTTTCTGCAGTCCTTTCGTCACGACTCGGGCCACTAGTGATGATGTTAATGATAACAGTACATAATATGCCGCATGGCAGGTGCTGTGAAGTCCATTGTTTAAAAATGGCTATATCGGACACAGCTATACGAAAACTGTAAACATGAGAGTTATAGTCCTTCACTTAGTTACTGTAAACCTTTTTTTAACTATATATTGTATTTTTGATTTTAAAAAGCATACTTTTGAAAAATTAGGAATTAGCAGGTGTGTGATATGTATATGTATGTATGTGATATGTATATATATATATATATACACACAGAGGTGGTGGGACAGAGATTTCCTGAAAAGAGAGCACGTCAGGTAAGAATATTGAAATGCAAAGTATGTTCCCAACATCCTACAGTAATGTTAATGAAATAATCGCAATGAATCAACTGCTCATTGAAACTTATCACTTACTGCTAATAATATTCTTTCGCCATCCATATAATAGAAACCATACACCAAAACTCAATCATCAAAAGAAGCCCACAGTTTTCGAGAAATTTGGCTCAATCTCTGGTATTTAGTCCAAACTTGTAACTACTTTAGCCTACATATTAAGTTTATTGCACCAGTGGGCTGTTGCAATCAATAACAACAACTCACCTCGAGAACTAGAAGACAGTTGTTAATAAGCGCAGCCATCATTGGGGAAATGATGTTTAATCATAGTACTGAAGTGGCACTTTTATAGTGCAAATAAACAGCATCATTGTGCACTGGTAGAAGAGTTTTATTAAATGAAAGATATTCGCTTTGAGTGGTGGACTTGAATAAGTTATGTTAGTTTAGTTTCTGGAAGCTAACTGATTTAAAGTGGCTGTTAATTATGATGCGGCAATTACCAAGCGCAAATTTGAATATTCTCTCACATCATTTTCTCAGACACATTTATTTCATTTACATTAATTAATTCTGCACAGCTAAGAGCTTATGGGAGTGCAGTGGGGGGGGGCGACGGAGGGATGGGTAATGGGAGGTGTAACAGAAATTAGGTTCGAGATATCCAGTCTCCTGTGGCGATTGTTTTCGTTAACGATAAATTTTATTCTCTTTCGATGAATAACCACGAATCGCTATTCAACCTAAAAGTACCTTATGCTATTAAAATATAATTTTATATGCCTACATAACTATATTTTTACTGTAGTAGCCCTCGCGGTTTTCCAATGATGGCAGACAAGAATTACTTCAGCAAAACCACATTTCCTTTACATTGCTTCGTGGCTCTGGTAGTCTGAGAAATGTCTGTTGATTTCCCTTCAACTGCTCAATTTGACCGTCATGAAGAACTCCGAGAGAGAAAAACATCGTAGTGGGCAGGAAATATGTACAATCAAGTAAATATGTTACCACAGAAGTAAAAATACTTTAGTTATTTTTAATTGTTATATTTTCAAAATTTGGCAGTCAACTACCCTCTTGCTGCTTAGTAGTTAAATTTTCTCCAGTCTAATGCATCAGACCGAAATGGAGAGTCCAACCAAGCTACCGTCCAGCCAACAAGAAAGCCACCAACAAGCTGTGTATCATATTGAGATATGCACACATATATGGGCATGAGGCCCTCATTCAGCTACGTTGGAAAACATTGGAAGACTGTAAGCTGTCTCGTGGATAATTTCAGGAACAAACGGAACTAAAAATAATTGTAAGAGTAGCCTAAAAGCAAATCCATAGCTATGAATTAAAGTTTTCGGGTTGAAGTTGCGGACCCGTTTAGGCATAAGCTAAAGTTGGACGAATCGGAGACGCCTTAATTTCTATTCGAAACCCATTCGACCTACAGCCGTTGACATCGCACAAAATTACTCATTTTCGATCATTCAAGTTGAACTGTTTATATATTGCTGCTAACCTAATCTCAACAACAGCTGCCGCTCATGCTGACCCATTTAATAGTTTAATACTGTTGTTTCGTTCTATGAACTAAAATTGCCAACAATACCTATAACCTTGAATAGTTTTCATTTGATTTCAATAAGTAATCCTTTTTGTAAGATGGTAGAGAACACGCACTATCAGTAGGCCATCGCTGTTACCGAAGATGTGTTTGGCATCAATGGAGGCTGGCCTGTTTTTGCGCCGCCGAGGAGAACGTGCGTGGGAGCCTCCGAACTTCCTAGCTTGACCTTACCCTCTGATCTGCCTACCTAGATACTCTTAATGGACTCATGAATGCATTATATGTGCCTTATCTTACTCATTGAGTNCGCCGAGGAGAACGTGCGTGGGAGCCTCCGAACTTCCTAGCTTGACCTTACCCTCTGATCTGCCTACCTAGATACTCTTAATGGACTCATGAATGCATTATATGTGCCTTATCTTACTCATTGAGTCCTGCTCATATTAGAGGCGTGTAATATTATAATTTGGGTGCAGACCAGGGCGCCAGATATGCTCTTTTTTACTGCGAGATATTAAAATGCTGGACGCTTACCTGGCACGTTTTAATTAGCAAAAATTTATAAGTTCCATGGCAGACTTTTTTGCTGTTGTAGTAAAACACAGAACATATTTTAATAATCTGTTTGTTCTAGCAATAGTTATTTTTTTGCCCGTAAAATATTCACAGGGCAATTTACTAATGACGTACTGACGCTCCTTAAAACTTGCTGCAGTTAACTTATTAAAAAGTACACTTTTACTATACTTTTTATGCTCTAAAACCCCATTATTAGTTACAATGACATGCCCAAAGCACGCTCCAATTATTGCATGCCTTAATAACTGTGAATTTTTAGTGATTTATCCAGTATTTATCTACCTATCCATTGTATAGCTAAATGTTTGGATAATCACCTATATACTGTCTGTGTGCAGTATAGATCCTGCACGGTTGGGACATCGTACTGTCTAATCAATTGAGCATATGACAGTCATTATGACTACCTCGTGAGTGGTATATATTTAGCTACATACCATTTAAATGGCCACCCTAAAATATGCTGAACCACACTTTATTAAGTGAACGAGTTACCTTTTTAGGTAATCTAGTAACCTTTTCTTTTCTCAGCACAGCCACATTGTTTCAAATACTTGAATTATCAACGCTATATCAACAGCTCAAGTCATGGTGTAAATTATATGTATTAATCGTTATTATTGAACAATTTGAGATGCAGTTTACAGTGAGTTCTCCCATAAATTGTAGTTGTAATTGATACAGAAGCTGGCGTGATCAAAGGGAACAAATATCTGGGCTTTCAAAATATGGCAATGTGATGCATCCTTGCAAGCACAACTGTGTGTCTACCTAAACATCGACTAAAGTTATAGCCCTCACGTAAGTTTGTTTGGCAAGTGTCGCAAGTGAAGTCTAATATCCATTCAAATTTATATTCAGAAGAACTCTGAAAACTTAGAAATTTTTTCGTATTAAAAAAAAAAAACAATGAAACCGTTGGACGCTTTGTATTGCTTACGGCGAACAAAAGACGCCACTGTGAGCCCGGCTTCAGCTAGATCCAGGTTACTAGTCTCCCACGTAGCAGAGTTATTCATACACAATTTACATGACCTTCAAGTGTAATGTTTTTCTCATTTACTTATTTTAACAAATCCCATAGACGAAATTTCCCCAAAATTTTAAATTTCGCAAGATTTTACCGCTGATGTCAACTCGTTGAGCACAACTTGCCTTCCACTTATTTGCTTATCTTCTGGTGGCCTTTAAAAATAGAGCGCTTGAATACAGTGTTGAAGAACAATAACTTTAGTGCAGATTATTGCGATACTGCAAATAAGAGNAACTTGCCTTCCACTTATTTGCTTATCTTCTGGTGGCCTTTAAAAATAGAGCGCTTGAATACAGTGTTGAAGAACAATAACTTTAGTGCAGATTATTGCGATACTGCAAATAAGAGGTCTCCAAACAGTGCAAGGTCAGGTGCTTGGCCCACTGCTGTTAGTTTATTGCTAAATGATATGCAGGTCTTGACGCAGTGATGCTTGACATCCATGCCCCGATCTTCCTGACTCTTTCAGAATATACACCGAAGTCCTTTTTCTTGTATTTGGTTATGTTATAGAAAATCATACTTACTTCAAGACTGATAATCCTGTATCTTTATGTATCATTTATCGGTAAATTAATGAGCGAAAGATACAACTTAAAAAAAAACATTCTGCTAAATTCAAAAGTTTCTTACTTAAAGCTCTTTTACTTCTGCTCGGCAAGGATAAATTATACCCGTAACATTGGGTTCAGTCTCTATCTCTAAACTCTATTTAATACAATTTTCCTTTTGGAACACTTTCTTAGTTTCTTGAGTTTTTTACTTGAGTGAACCAACTAAATAGATTTACAGAACTCAAATTTCAAACCTCGTTTCCTTGGTATTTATGTTATACAACTTACTCAACTCAAGTTTATTTTTTACGAAATTAACAATAGCTATGATCGCTAAGAATAGTTAGCACAGTCAACTATTTGTCAATAAATGATACAAGTATCAAAACATCTTTGATTCGCTATCCAAAGCATCCTCTTTTTGTAAAGGTATGTTCCGCCCTTTGCATTCTGGACACGGAAGCATTCCTCTCCTGGCATCATTAACACGGCACAAACGTGTACAGGATAAGTTCATCTATTTAGTCTAGTTCATATTGTACGTAGCTACATTAATTCAGTCCTGACATCTCCCACGGCGTTGGCGTAGCACAAGGTCGTCTACTTTAGAGACGGAGAAATACGCACTACCAGGAACAGTTAACTTCTTCTGCGCCGTAGTTCGGCCTGTATGGAATTTCTGTGATGTAAATTAAAAACAGGAACGAAAATTTATTTATTTTCCTGCTAAGAACGCGTATAAAAAATTGTTGACGTGCTATAACTACAGTTTCGTTATATATGAGTTATTTAGTTCACTACGCACCAATCAGGATTTAGTGTTTCGCTCGTAATTAATCTTATTAGCAAGTGTTACTTGAAATAGTCAAATCTTTAACTGAAAGCTAATCTGACTATTTATTAATAACACAAAACTTTCGTTTTTGTCTTTAATACTGGAAAACATGGTCCAACTTCAATCAAGTTGAAAAATAATTATGAACAATTTTAATATTTACTTTTGTAACAGTTGTTATATATAGACTCTGTGAAAACGTATTCCAGAATTCAAATTATAATTTCCTTTGATGCTGATCAGTATGTGTACTGTGAGAATATATCAATTCAATGCGTTACTGCTATATATTGTGCAATAGACTAATTACCAGAAAAGCTGATTGCACAAAACCAATAATCATTTACAGACTCGCAGTGTAATCTTCAGTGAAACGCACAAGGATACCTTGCTATATATACAGTAAAAAATTTAATAATCTTTCAGATCTTTGGCAAGTACGTTGCGGACGTTGAACCTTGTTCACATGTAATTAAATATAAAGACGCTACTGAGAATCACATTAGCGCTCCAACAGCCACTTCATCAGTGGAGAGTATTATATGCATTCACTTCAGACATCTTATTATGCTCTTTTTAAGACGTGTTCAATTTCACCACATTTAGCGATGTAAACTAATCCAATTATCTTTGCCTAAAGTAAAATTTCTATGGCCAGATCTTGATTTGCTGTTTTTAGATAGTGTTCAAGCCATTAATTGCAACCCTATAAAACTTGAGACTACCGAAGACTAAATCCTCTTCAACTGACTTGAATTCTCAGCTGTTTGAGTCATATTAGTACCTATATGAACAGGTTCATAAATTGCAGAAGTATGTAATTTTTATCATTCTTCATTGTTACACTTGGCTTGAAAAATATTAACCCATAAACTTCATAGATGCATTTGAATCTACATTCTTGTCAAATTTTCTAAAATTTCACATTTTTTCAGTGTACGTTACTAGTTACTAGATATTTTTCTTGATAACGTGCAAGTTCACACGCTCTTGCGGTACAACAGCTATACAGGAGCAAGTTGAGGTGGCACCCTGCACTGCCTGACCTCGCTTCCCACACGATGACATTTCTGTCACAGGTAGTTCACTAAAGGCCTAACAATACTCAAGATTGGCCTCATTGTCACCAGTGTCCATGAGCAACACATCACTTCAACGTTTTAACAAGTGTGGCCAATGGAGATAAACGGGCTCCGTGTCTTTATGCGCGACCCATGCGTGCTTGCTTCTCTCTATCGCGATAAAGGTGTCTGTATGTAGAGCGCATAGAGCACCACCAGTTAACCTTGATCTAAGCACTTTTACTGAAGTTAAAGAAGCGTTTGTCTGGAGATTATCGCGCCTCTGGACGCCCATATCTGTACAAACTGGAGGATCGGACTCGGTAATTTTGCCTCCATATTTACAAGATGCTGCACGCCGTCCCCTGTCTAGTTTATCTAAAATATGACAGCCACTTGGGTACAGTGCAGTGGCGTCACAGACGGTGTGGTGGCGTCAGAGGAATTTTGGGAATTCCCACTGGTAAGAGTGTAGGCTCCAGAGTCTGCAGCTACGTATTTTTAACCATTCACAACAATAATTATTGCTACAAGTTTTAGTTGTCGCATTATTCGCTAGGTTAAACATCAGAGCACACGAAAGGTTGTTCGAGATTTTAACGAGTGATACAAACTAATACCTATTTCAACATCAAGAAAATCATCTTCAGTTTATCCGGCCCCATCTCCTTGACTCACACAGTTTTGCCATGAATTTGAAAACTTTTTATTTTTCTAAGTCCAATAAAGACAAGTAATTATTTTTTGGCGGAGTGGGGTTAGTAAAGCACTATGCAGCATGTATAAAAATGAAACGTTGATGGAACTTCAGTTTCATATGTTAGGTACAGCTACTTTTCAGCCCTCTGCATTTTGGTAACCGAAAGCTGGCTGTAGAGCGAACAGTGTGTCGGTATATACAGTAGTATCCTGAGTCTGTCCGACTGCATTTATCTCTCGGAGTCAGTTGCGAGCAAGCAGCGCCACAGAAAGTTGTATTCTATGCTGGTGATGCATTTGGGATGGACTCTAGTTTGAAATTTATTCTGAATATTAAGTAAACTTACAGCATCATATTACACACTATATATGGGCATATATAGCAAGGAATTTGCATGAAATCAAAGTACAAGGTACACTGTACTGATCGAGAAAGATATGAAAAAGTTGCAGCATAATATTAGGCACAATCATAGACTACACTAAATCTTGATGCTCCATTGCCCAGATTTCTCTCAGAGAGATTTGCAAATGGGCCTGACCGAGCGTCGTCAAAGATACGCTTTCATATTTTGGCGAGTACTTTCTTTGGACCATTTATTTCATATCATTACATTCAGTAATAACTATTAGACCTGTTTACATTCCTAAAACCTATGTCAATAAGATGTTTACACAAGTATGGCGAATTGAAGGGAAGTATTCTAATGAAGCAATTAACACATTTTGTCACTGCCGTAAACTGGAATAGTTTTAGGAACTTAGTGATACAATTAAAGAATAAGATCATCTACTAAGTTCGTAAGTGACATAAACTTTGCATTTAAAAATTATTTTTTATTGTATAGTGTATTTTCTACGCAGACTACGTTCAAAAATGTTGGTTTTTGCTGGAAACTGGTTTCTTGACATTTTTGGAAGTTTTGTTTAACCAAGACTATTATTAAAGCTGGGAGCTGGTCATTTCCATACTTAAGTAGTTAATTATCCCTTTACTCATGTATAATGTCGGTGTCATATGCTATATGCTTCAATCTAATACCATGCTTCTATGATTGTTTTCTAATTAGTCCTGGCTCTGGTGGGGGGGGGTGCCTGTGTACATTTCTCGTTTACAGCTATACCAAGTATTTTCCTATTCCTTATTATAAGGACATTAAAAAAAAAAGTTCGCATCTGTTACATTTTGAGAGGAGGACATGGAGGGGCAAAATTATCGATTGTGGACCGATTGTTCTGACAGAACATGTATGTTTGAAAAAGAAACACATTTTGCTCATACAACTTTTTTGATTTATGCGACCTTAGTTTTTGAGATAATGGGAAATATATACGTGTTTTTGGAAATTTTAAGAGAATATAACTCAATGAGTTTTCATGCTAGAAAAAAAATACAGTTTTGGAATGGTTGAAACATTCCTAACAAAACTATTGAGCTAAATTCTCCATTTTCTATTTCGTTCAATCGCTAACTAAAATATAGAAAAAAAACACAAGATTCGGTTTTGAGATGTCATAAAAAAATTATGAAGGCAAATAAGGAAAATCAGGATCTATAGTTTTATTAGTAATGTTTCAAGGACTCCAAAACCATCATTGCTTTTTATTTCTAGCATTAGAACTCAATGAGTTCTATTCTTTAAAAATTTTGAAAATATGTATACATTTCCCATTATCTCAAAAACTAAGGCCTAAATCATAAAAGTTGTATGAGTAAAATGAGTTTTTTTCTTTCAAATATACATATACTGTGCAAATTTCAGAACAATCGCTCCATAACCGACAATTTTCCCCCTACCCCCCTCCCCCTTCTCAAAATGTACCTGGTGCGAAAGTTCTACCCAGAAGACAATACATGGTATACAGTAGCTGTAAAAGAGAAATGTACACAGACCCCCCCCCCCTCCTGAGCCAGGACTAAATATGATTCAAATTGTTACCAAGATGTGTACCGTAAAGTTTATAAAAGCGGGCCCCATAAAATTTGCTCATGAATTGGTGAAATGATTTGATTAAGCAAAAATTATAGTATAGAAATTAGGTATTCATTCAGAGACCTGCTCTATGATTCAACACAGTAACTAAATTAACATAGATACATTTATCACAGTTTTCCTAAAATGCTGCCGTACTTTGCCGACTACATAGTACACTCAAAATTATATCTCCGGGAAAGTGTATTGAAGTATTAAAAAAATTTTCACGAATAAGTGAGTTGACTTCATTAGAAATAATATTAGTATAAAAACTGAATGTTCCCACAGGGGCCTGTATGCACTAGTGATGCTAGCACCTACTCCTTGACCGTGTAGCTTCAAATATATATCTATATATAATACAGGGAATAATGCTGCAAAAAATTTGGGAGAAATAATTTCAGTATGCTAGCATTAAAGTACCACAATCGGAATGAAATATTAACACAAATATAGATATAATCAAAATATTTGTCTAGTTTTTTATATTGTTACGACGCCTCTCCACTTGAGTGTATGGACCACCGCCTCTTCAGTGCCTCTCTCTACCCGTCACTAGTTGACTGGATAGACACTAACTGCATCTCGTCCTAAAAACTAATAGGTACACTACCTATCTGCAAGTGAATTTTAGCATAAAGCTGTCGAGTTTCTGGAAGTTAAAGTGATTTTTAGATAAGTTTTGACAGATGCAGCATTAATTGTTATCCCCCACAGGCATTTTTTTGGCCCCATATCCTCAAGGATGAGTTGGTTTTGTTGGATTTTTCTAGGTTAGTCAGAAAGCGTTTTATCTTTGATAACAGATAGGTATGCACCATCAGGCCTATACTTGCGAAAGGCCTGATTCCAGAGAACAGTCAAAGTATAGCGTAGTCTATGGCACAACACATAAGAACACATGCTTTTGCATACTGTATATGCAAGCACAATGTATACAGAATACAATTATTAACTATGCATATAAACTAGATGTAGTAATTATATTATATTTTGAAAAAAGAAACTGCGTCAATTGCGCGTACCAGCAGACCTGGGCTAGGGCCTATAATAGCAACTGCTCAGTTTTAGCTTTGTCGATCTGCCCTGCAGCCTTTTTTGGGCGCTTTCCCGACAGTGGTCCTGAACCAATTCTCTAACTGAATTTTTGGCCGCCCCGAAAGCTTTTTTTTACGATTTTAGCTTACAGGGCGGCCAAAAAATGCATTAGAATTAGCCTATAGTAGGCTTTACTTCCAGCAGCCCCCGAGGCCTTTCAGCGACTACACGAATTGCATAATTTCATATTTCAGCGCATGGATACAATTTCCCATTATGGGCTTTTTTAATACTTGCAAGGCCTTTTCTAGGCGCGGTAAAATGACAAATTTCATTCATATATTTAATGAACAATGGAAGTACTAGAACATTCAGCAGCATTGCATAAGCTATATTTTTTCCCTTCATAAACAGAACTTAATTACCGCCGCCAAGGAAGTTATGTTTTCGTCGTCTTTGTCTGTCTGGCTGTTTGTTTGTCTATCTTTCTGTCTGTCACAAAGATAACTGAAAAAGTTATGAACCAATTTGGAGAAAATTTACAGGGATTGTTAGGTATGTTAGCAGGAACAGATGATTAACTTTTGGTGAAGCTATGTCCCTCCGTTTGGTTGTTTGTCTGCCTCATTTTTCTCAATGCCATAACTCAAAAAGTTGTTGATGGATTTATATGAAATTAACATGAGTTGTTAGGTATATAACAAAAAGTAAATGACCAAGTTTTGGTAATGATCTGTTTCTTCGTTCGTTTGTTTGTCACTGTTTCTAATTTTATGCTTGTTAGTCCAATAACTCAAAAAATAATGAAAATATTAATGTTGAAAGACATTAATAATCAAATTTTGGTGCAGATAGGTTTGTTCGTTTGCATGTTTGACTCATGTTTGTCATACCGTTGGTTAGCAGTATAACTCAAAACGTTATGAACGGATCTTCAAGGAAATTGCACAAGCTATTATTACTACTAAAAGACAAAAATTATTAGATTTTGGTGTTTATACAAAGAAAATGATGGTTTCAGAGCAAATTTGAATTTTTTCTACCGTTGCCTCGCTTAGCGGAGGTAAGCACTCTCAGAGTGCTCTAGTTGATAATGTTTTAGTGGCATTTCTTCCGGGTAAAGGTGACATCATCAAATTAACTGCATGCAGCCGCGGTTCTCTATGGATTTTAGCTTCGGAGATTTCTTAAAAATCAAGGTTCCGCTCTTTTTAACGCTTATAAAAACGCGGCATATCATACCTCAATTTCTTCGGCTTGCGGTGGGTCCTAATGTCTTCAGTGGCAACTGTTTCAGTAATTGAGCTTAGGAGCTGGATATCAGAAACAAAACAAGGCCACAAAATGGTGTCGCCCAGCTGTGCATGGTAGGAACAATATACTATTAAAAAGAAAAGGAACACCTTCCATATGTATACTGGGCAAAATAATATTTTGTTGAGTAGAAGAACTAACAATTTCAGCTGCATAATAGGCCCGTTAACTTTGTCCCTCAATTATTATGTATCTGTTGCTGAAGCCCTAAGTACAGAACTCCATTGTTAGCGGCACCTATTTGCATACGGTCGAAATAATGGAACACGGCAGACCATATCTTCCGACGATAATGGGCGAGGCACATTTTTTGTCTCTGCCAGTCAGTGTCTGCAACAGCCCAACAGCGCTGTGGGAGGAGGCTGGAAAGTTCGTGTCAAGCCCAATTGGTTACTTTAGAGTTTGTTGGATTAGGGACGTGTTTGAATTACCTTTTGGCACGAGTTAAGGCATGTTCGGTTGAGCGCCAAAATTAAGCCTCAGAGGCTTAACTTGTCCCAACTTCAGACAGAAACTTTGGCTTTGTGCTAGAAGGAAATCGACTACATTGAGCCTGCTGAAAACTTCAATTTATAGACTAAAATTGAGTCTCAGAAGTTTTCAGGATAACCGATTGAGGTCTATTCCTGAAACACTACTAAGCGGTTCGAATCCGGTGCTCCTGCGTGAAATTTCGAACAAGTCGAGCCTCCAAGGCATATTTTTGGCGCCCAATCGAACGTGCTCTTAATCTAGTTTCGAAGCCAGCCCGAGGCATATTGTAATCACAGCCTAGCCAGGCTACCGCAACCAAGAAAAAGGTTACCGTAACCCGAAAAATGATTATGAAAGCGCCATCTAGCGACGAGCGGTGCAAGCTGAACAATATTGAAATTTCGCTTTAATTGCAATTTAACCACGGAAGTACCAAGTAATCGAACGTGCTCTTAATCTAGTTTAAGTATATTTAATTAATTATAACTTCAGTCCTGAGTATTGGATTCGTCACTATGGACTAAGTTTTTTTACGTTAATTTTACACTAATTACGTTTGAAACAATTAAAAAATTAATCTTACAGATCCAAGGGAGCAAACCGAATACATCGAAAGTCACAGTAGGGAAACTTTGGTTAAGTGAGACTAGGTTATGGAAAGCTAAGTTTATTAGGTAAATTCACTCCAGAGATCCACAGTCAGAAAGAATCAGAAGGTTAAAAATAGGAGAAAGAAGGAAGCGCAACATCGGTGTATGTTACTCTTTACTGTTATTTATTAAAAAAAAACACATCAAACTCCCAAAATTCTAGCTAGAAGAAACCACCTTTTTCATGCACAGCAGGATTTCAATCCTGTGATACAAAGCCAGACGTAATCATCCTTGCAGCACAGCGTGCATAATTCCTGCCTCTGTTTATCACTCGCCGCACCGAGAAACACTGATAATAATACCCAATAAAGCAGCCTGGTAGAGGAGTTTGATTACCAGACATCCCGGGAAGCAGCGTGGAAAAGATATCTTTAGGTCAAGGCCTTGGTCAGTCCAATATGAATACGATGAATGCATTGGCCGCTCGAAACAATAGGGGATAAATTTATTACTTGTACGGAGGTTGCCTCGCGCAGGATCGAAGGTTGAACACTTTTACTTTCGGTGAGGAGATACGGTAATGTTGCTTCGCAGCCTTTGATTATTCTCTTTCCTTCCCAATCAGATGTACATGAAACTTAGATCTCGTTATTAAAGAAGGAAATTCACTAAATAATAATCTAGAGCGGTTTTTGAAATGCAGAATTCATATTTCACAGACTCGCTGTGGTGCACCTGAATGTTGTAGCATACGTTAAGTGACGTAATGCATGAACATCAGCTGTACTTTTAAAACATGAAAATCAGCATATATCTAACATCAGTCCCAGGCAAGAGCGACCCATTAGACTAGGCAAGCATGCATTTCAGAGAACGAGAAAATCTGTTCCATTTCATTGGTACCATCAGTCAAAGTCAACTACTCATAAACAGTGCTTTTATTATGAGGTAACTACAGTAGTTAACAGAATTACAATCGTGCAATAACAACACAGTGGACTCCCCAAGTATACTTATCAGTAGAAGACAAGATCAGCAGCATTTCAAAGTGAAAACCAGTCGTAAAATTCCGAAATTTATAAAGATATACTGTACAACCCTCTAAATCCTTCTAAATGTGACGCCTTTAGGAGTGTTAGAAGATTCCAGACCCAAACACACTAATCAAATTTTCTTCGTTATGACAGCGATTACGTTGTAGGAAGCGGAAAGGTTGTCTCTTTTCTGCTTCAGCTGGATGGACCTGGAAATTTTAAACTCATCTAGAAAAGTCGTCTGCAAGGCTTCAGAGTATTGGGGCGTCGTTCATTTTGAAAGTAGTGAAAACGCCAGCCTTATATCGAAGAGTATCAGCTTCCCTTGATGAACAAGACAATGTTATTATTAGCAGAGCCCACACGTTGGTGCAACACTTCAGGTCAAAAGTTTATCCTACAACAAAAAGATATGGTGGATCGGTATAGGTAATTTGGTTATAAGGACAGTATTTGTAATCCTTTGAATAGATTTTTAAAACAGGCAGCTGCCTTTACATTGAGTTTTCTGCAACAGTGTGGCAGCGTACTTGATATGAAATAGCTACATATTTTATTTAAGATTAAATTTTCCGTACGAATAACTGTACAAGATTCGAAGAAGCGGAAAACCTATGTACTGTATATGCCGCCATATTAACTCCTGTATATCACCTTACCACTAGTATCTCACTGCATAATATTACACCCTTGCTAGGTTGATTACTTGCTTGCTCGGTTGATCTCTTCGTCTCGATTTGAAGCATTAGATAAAAGAAAATTTTCTGCTGAGAGTTAAGACACAGACTAATGAAAACACAGAAGGGCAGCTTCTAAGTGCAGCTTAGCTCTGCCTCGAGATTCCTGTGACGTCATCGTTCAGACATCATCTGTGTGTCAGGAACAATTTCATAAGACGAGAAAAATATATAGACTGAGCGAAACTAACAAGTGTATATATAATCAATGATATTCAATGCCCATTCTTACTATCTTAGAAAGTAGAAGAAACCCAGGATAATTTCATTTTAAAAAGCCTCCTCGGTTCAGAGTTTTGTAACCATTAATCATCGACGAAATTTTTAGCGTTTGGAGCTATGTAGATGAAATTTGTATTCTGTATACCAACTTATAATGAAAATAATAAAGTGAGGACTGTGACGTCATTGTTAAGACACAATTTTCTTGCAAAAATACTAAAGAACTGTCTGTGTTTGTGTTTGTCTGTGGTTAAGGTGGCCGTCGTCTTGCCATCTTTTCTTGTAATGATTTAGTTGAGTGAAAAATCAATGAATGCATACTCGTAATAAATAAATACGAGCTCTGTGCATCCCAGGATACTGGTAGTATTGAGCAACCATAATACAACAACCAAACGTTCATTTTGCACTTTTACAAGTCGATTGTATTTCTACCAAAAACTAAAAAATTCCCAGCGGGAACGCTATCTTTGTTGACTGCAATTGAATTGTTTGTCTTTTCATAGAACCTGCCGTCATGTCTCACGACTCTTATACAATAAATACAGAAACAAGAACCAGAGAGGTAAGATGATATATAGGCCACCGATCAGCTTGTTCCTTGAATATCATCAACAGCGTTAACTAAAAAACAGAACTGAGTTGATAGGTAGAGGATTCCTCCCTATCTATTGAATACTTAATGAATGTTAGCACCGATGCGATCTATGAACGTACGTAGGGTGCAATGGATGGGCTGGCCTCGGTTCCTATTGACGCTAATTGAATTTATACGTTGGTTTGCATGAGAGCGAACAAAGGTATGCACCCTGATTTTAAATGTTTATTTATAGGAAGATAAGCGTAATTAATGGTCCGGAGGGTAATTTTCTGCAGTGTTGAAGCTATCTTTTATCTGTGTGCCGCTTAATATCATTTTTAAAGTTAGTTGTATCTGATATTCATTTAGCCCACTCATTGTCTGGGCTGCTACAAGAAATCATGAACGTTTAAATAAGAGTCAATTTCTGACTTGTTAGACGTTACTCATCCGATTTTATTTTTGTAGAATGTGGTTGTTAATAAGCCATAAAATTAATTAACAAATTTTCATGTATATCAAATTCCTTCCAGATTTGAATATAAACACATTTTGCATTACGCTGCGTTTGGTACTTTTTTACGTGAAAATAATAACTGCTGTCAACTTCATCATAGAACTCACGTTTTTCTTACAAAAGTTTTTATACCTTCATGGCAAAAATATGTAATCTGGCATGTCATACTAACTTATTTACATAACAGCTGACAAAAGAAAATGAGGAGTGTTAAAAGTTTTAGATTGAGAATCGCAGAATTCAAAATATAAATAATATCTCCTTGCTTTCTTCAGTTTATAACTAATTATATTTTTTGCCGAAGCTCCCGTGCGATAGAGAAAGGATTCATAAAGGTTATAAATATTTCAATCTTTTCGGGAGATAACTAAAAACTGCTGAATTTTGATCATCTGTTCACCGGGAATAAATAAATGTCACAAGAACAGAATTCAATTAACGCTTAAAAAGCTTCCAACTATTCGATATAAGTAATTGTGAAAATGAGGTATCAATATTTGGAAAACTCCCGATTGCTGAACGTAATGAATTGTTAAACAGACGTAGTTAATAATCTAAAAAAAAAAGCTCCAAACTGTTTGAAATAAAAAATTGCTGAGCAGACGTAGTTAATTAATATCTAAAGAGCTCCAAAAGCTCTCAACTATTTGAAATAAAGATATGTCAGACGAGGGCGGAAGCAGTTGACCTTCATCTCCACCACCCCCGCATCCATGCATCTTGTCCTGAAACAGCATTTATGACTTTCACCTTCATCAGGCGGCGAGCGATTGACTGCAGCTCAATCTGCTCAAGACAGAGAAACTTCATATCGAAGGTGAACCCGTGTCTAAGCTCTGGCTGTTTTGCAAGCCACCAGCTCGGCAGACTTCGGCCAGTTGCCCAAGCAGTGACTCCAACAAGCTGCCCATTGTTCAAAGACTCTTGGTGATTTTTCCAGAGTGAAATACAAAAAATGAACTACACTGGCATTTTGCTTCGTTATAGGTTACGATTCAATGGCTTGCATACTCTGACAAGCTCTTAAATGGCATCTAAACAGAGCGAGGTCATTCTTCAGTTAGTAAAAAATAAAAAACACACTTCACCTGCTTATTACTGTATATATAAAGTGACGAGATAACAATCAGATGACAGTTTACAGTCAGGCGAGCGGAGACAAAATCGAAAGAATTTAATTTTAGATTTTCCCCAAAGCCTAAAGAATCCTGAGAAAAAAACGAGTAAGTGACGTTTACCAGTTTTTATTTTTATTCATATTTTCTAACTGGATAGTTATGAAACATAGGAAAAACTCACCACATTACTTCGACGACTTTAAAAAAAAAATATCTTAACTGTACAAACTATTTAAGTTAAGCAAAATAAACATGCATAACAGCATTTGTAAATCTTGCTCCTATACCATAACAGAAGTTCAGGTGATGACTGTTTAAAAATTTTTCCTGTATGAGTAGATTTAAGGATTTATGTTATCTTGTTTTATGGGTTTTCTCCAGCGGTTTTGTGTTCTCTTGTTTTCATTTTATTCTGGTAAGGAAAAAAGGAAATCATTTAGTCTCATAGAGAACAATTCAATATTAGTGGCGGAGCAAAAAAAAAAGCGTAAGAGGAGAGCATATGTTTATTCACATGATTACTATTAGGAGTAGAACTTAAAGGTCAATACTCGGTGCTGTTGTTGGGTGCTCCAAGAGACAATCATTTGCCGATTGAGATGCGCACCAGAGATGGCGGAAGCTCGTCGATTCATTTGAAAAATGGAAGAAGCTTCGTAACGGTAAGAGAGCAGCCAAGTTTCACCTCAGCATCTTTTGTTACATATTTCTGGCGACTCCCACTGATTGTTCCATTGCGGTGACGCACATACGTTGACGCACAGGAACGTGACTTCATTTGGCCTCTCGAGAATATTGGCAACACTTTTACCGAGATTGAGAAACGGTCTCGCTAATGAGAATCATTGTTTGAAACACGTGCTCCGTTGGTTGGCGGCTGGTTTTCCTTTCACTTGGATCGTGACACCCTCAACATGAGTGCAATGGAAGCAGTTGGACCGACCCAATTCTGGTTGCTCGGTGGCCGCGTCTCGTCCAACAGGAGGCCATTAATGACACTTTAGGCACCATTATAGACTTCCTTCTCTGGCATCCGCTGTCGCCACTTAACATCTTCATTGCCTCGATAAAACCTAAGTAAACTTTGCTGTTCTTATGGGATTGGAGAGACAAGAACTCCATCGAAGAAGTCTCATTAGCATGACTTGCTCATCCCCTGTTTCCGAAGCTCGTTTGCGCAATCGCGGCTTGATATCGGCAGCGCGTTAGAGACAAGAAGTATGCCCGTTTGTTTACTTCTGTCTTCTCAATTTACTGCTTATAAAACATATAATACCAGCTTTTCTTTAAGGTCAAGATGTAAGCCCAGTTTACTTTATTCTGTCTTCTCAATTTAGTGCTTATAAAAGATATAATAACAGCTTTTCTTTCAGGTCAAGATGTAAGCCCAGGTTGTTTACTTCTGTCTTCTCAATTTACTGCTTATAAAACTTATAAAGACAGCTGCACATCAGAGTCAATGTATGTATAAGCCGTTTGCTTCCTTCTGTCTTTTTAATTAACTACAGAATAGAGTTAAGATGTAAGCCCTGTTTGTATTATTCTGTTTTTTATTTTCCTTCTTATAAGAACAACTGTACCTATAAGATTCATATTATTAATGTAGCATATCTTAGCTTGCTTTCCATATCGTTTTTGCAATATAATTTGGCTGTACGCCATTTTTTCATTTTCGTCTTTCATTTCAGCTACATTAACTATTCGACAGCTTTTATTACTTTTTTATTTATTGTGTTGTCAGCTTAGCTTCATAGCTATGAAAAATATGCGATAAGTTTATGCATTCTTTTTACCACCGCATAGCAGTAAGATATGTGAGAAAATTAGATTTTTCCTTGGATTGCTGTCATAGCTGTAAGATTAAAGCTCTCTTGCTTAAATTTCTACCAGGCAACGTTTTATTCCATTGATGTTAAATCAGTACCGTCCATCAAATAAAGCTGTCAGTGATGCTACTTGTATTATTTTATCTATAACATCACCCGCATTTACTCTGTCGACGGCCTTGTACGACAGCCACTACAACTTATAATATCTTCCATGTCGTAAAAATGCTGCACTCTGAAACCCCATAATTTGCAGCAACGGTTGCAGTACGCTGGGTTCCGCAATGTTTCAATAGCACGGAATTTTAAATAACATGTATTAAGCATTTGTCCGAAGGCCAACCATGCCAAACACGAGCAAAAACTTTTAGCATTGCTCGATTGAGAAAACCTGGGTACTTATTATTGGATTACGCTCGCTGCGGAACAGCTGTAAAAAACGGCAATAAAATCATTGACTGCAGCGTTAAGTCTGAGATGAGAAGATACAGGGCTCTGCGGTACCGCATTATGGCTGGCACTCCGTCATTCAATTGAATCAATTTAACCGATATGATCAGAGCAAGAATAAATATCAAAACTGCTCTTAATTACATATCCAGACCCAAGAGAAAGTGCACCCATGCAACTGTCGCTGATTGTTTCAATTAAAGTTCTTGGGAAATCAAGCCAACCTTGAGAGGATCTGCGATTGTCGGGTTGGTTCACTTATCGTACTTTGGGCACTGCGAGGAAAAAACTAATTGTTTGTTTCCTCTTTGCTGAATGTGTGAGCACGAGACTTCTAGTCCCTGTTTCATTAGTCGAACTACAGAAAGCCATAACGGACTTAGTATAGTTAGAGAAATCATTGCGAACTAGTTAGTACAATNACTGCGAGGAAAAAACTAATTGTTTGTTTCCTCTTTGCTGAATGTGTGAGCACGAGACTTCTAGTCCCTGTTTCATTAGTCGAACTACAGAAAGCCATAACGGACTTAGTATAGTTAGAGAAATCATTGCGAACTAGTTAGTACAATTGAAATTTGTACATACCCTGCCAAAGCTTCCACTGTAGAGTATCCTACTGTTACGTCGCCAGCGCAGCGACCGCGGCGTGCAAAAAGTAGGCTATTTGTAATATCGATTATATCGGTTACAAGCTGAATCCAGAGTCGACTCACTGATCCCTAGACTACCATAGTTTGGGCTGCGTCATCCCTGCAACGTCAAAAAAAACAGTAGATGCATTGCCAAAAAACATTCGAGCTTCTGAATTTGTCAGAATTTCATTGAGCTTTCCGTGCCTGACTTACGTATGAGTAGTAGACGCACAGATTACGGTACACAGGCTAAAAATACTTTGTGAATTGTGAAGAAACAGTTCAATGATAGCACGGTTACTATCATTGTTTTCCCTTTATGACTAAAATCATTCAGTTAGATCAACAACCCTGTAAATGTTTCGCTTAGTTGCCAATTTATTCTAACCGTATAAGGTGAATGAATTATTTCACAGTAGTTACCTGGCCATTCGTGAAATCTCAAATAACTCATTGCTCTGTTACTCAAATTACCTGTCTAACCGTGCAGGAGTAGTGATACACTTAACAGCTTCAGAAATTAGGTGCCTGTCTCACAGGGTAGTTTCACAGTAGTCTGAGCTCCCGCGCAAACTACAAACTCAAGAACAGTCATTTTTCTCACGCCTTTGCCCCCCTCGACGTCATTAGCAGCTATACGATTATCCTGCAAACTTCTAAGCGCGAAAACGCGGGCGACGGAAAGTTAGACAGCGTTGTTAGCACCTGCTGCCCAGTCTTGAGCATCGTCCTGACTTGGGAACACGGCTGGAGCCCAGTCTTGGGCATAGTCCTGAATGGGGAACAAGGCTGGAGCCCAGTCTTGGGCATAGTCCTGAATAGGGAACAAGGCTGGAGCCCAATCTTGGGCATAGTCCTGGGAACCTGGGAACAAGGCCTGAGCCAAAAACAGCGTACTGAACCCTATTTTGAAGACATATAACTCAGATCACTGTCCTTTAATACATTTTAACCTCCAGCATGAAGTAAGTGTACAGTTACAACTATCTTTGTATGTGTAAATCGAGATGACCAAAATTTTTTAACTTCGGACGAATTCACACATTATTCATATCAACGCAATCGCTCACCCACTCGTCAGAATGTGTTACTATGCCCTAGAAATAGCAGAGAAGTTCACTGTTCTCTGAGCTATTTTCACTCCAAATTTGAAGAAATATCTGTAATTTTCCTAGTGACACTTGCAGAGGCAACTGACTTGACAGTTTATATCTTAATAACTTTTTGTGGCCAACACAAAATTATGTTGACAACGGCGCTTCAAAACATTCGGGCGAGTGAATGAATGATTGCCTTGATATGAATGACGTGTGAACTCCCCCTAAAGAATTTTTGCGTAACCTCGAGGGGTTTTTGTTATCATAAACATACAATTTAAAAAAAAAAAAGAAGTATTCTGTCAAATAAGTGCCCAAGTAAAAACAAGTTGCAAGCTATTTCTCCCAAAAAAATGTGCAGAACTTATCAGGAAAAGAGCACCACACAGATGAGTGAGTGCTCACCACACAGATGAGTGAGTGCTCATCAATCTTCTGAAATCAGCGCCTCGCAGGAGACGTCGAGAGGAACACGCTCGTCTTCACAGATCGCCTGTCGTGCGGTCGTACAACTCAGCTGTTATTCACAACGCTTCTAACTACTTCCGTTCAAGAATCCATTTTTTTATAGGGTACTTTGAATTTTTAAACTATATTGATGCCCATTACTAAGTAAATAATAATTCATCTTTAACCTAGTATAGTTTCTACAGCTCTTTTCAACACTTTCAAAAGCTACACGGTACATAAAAATGCTTTGGAACATCGGCGAACACCTGAGGCCAAGTCTAGCCCAGCCATATGAGTAAAGAGGTTAGAAGCTCACGAGCTGTGTCCCTTGTTTTCCCACATAGCCGGCTGAAGTGGCCGCAAGAGGCCAGAAGGGCCCATCTCTGTTTGCCAGAGCAGATTATCTCCTCTAAAATAAGCTTGTATATATGGCACGAAAGACAGTCGTCTCGAAGGCCTAGCAAATGGCTATGGTAACCTACACAGTCCCCTGGGGTCACTGCTCCCTATAACATAGGGTAGGCGAACCTAACTACCAAATCCTATGGCCTACGGCCCATGGCCCATCCTATGCCCCCTAAGGGGGCAAGATTCCTAAGCAGTTACGATGCTGTATGTTGACTGTTCATCAACCAGAACGTGCCAACAAAACATGATAATCTACTATATAATAATTCACGTCGTGTTTTTATTTATTTATTTATTTATTTATTTATTTATTTATTTATATATTTATATCTTTCCTGTCACGCTCTATGGGAATAAGATAGGNGTCCTGACTTGGGAACAAGGCTGGATCCCAGTCTTGGGCATAGTCCTGACTTGGGAATATGGCTAGAGCCCAGTCTTGGACATGGTCCTGACTTGGGAACAAGGCTGGAGCCCAGTCTTGAGCATCGTCCTGACTTGGAAAGAAGGCTGGAGCCCAGTCTTGGGCATAGTCCTGAATGGGGAACAAGGCTGGAGCCCAGTCTTGGGCATAGTCCTGAATGGGGAACAAGGCTGGAGCCCAGGCTTGGGCATAGTCCTGAATGGGGAACAAGGCTGGAGCCCAGTCTTGGGCATAGTCCTGAATAGGGAACAAGGCTGGAGCCCAATCTTGGGCATAGTCCTGACCTGGGAACAAGGCCGGAGCCAAAAACAGCGTACTGATCCCTATTTTGAAGACATATAACTCAGATCACTGTCCTTCAATACGTTTTAACCTCCAGCATGAAGTAAGTGTGCAGTTACAACTATCTTTGTATGTGTACATCGGGAAGTTCACAATTTTTAACTTCGGACGAATTCACACATTATCCATATCAACGCAATCGCTCACCCACTCGTCAGAATGTGTTACTATGCCCTAGAATTAGCAGAGAAGTTCACTGTTCTCTGAGCTATATTTCATTCCAAGTTTGAAGAAATATCTGTAATTTTCCTAGTGACACTTGCAGATGCAACTGATTTGACAGTTTATATCTTAATAACTTTTTGTGGAGAACACAAAATTGTGTTGACAACGGCGCTTCAAAACATTCGGGCGAGTGAATGAATGAGCGCCTTCATATGAATGACGTGTGAACTCGCCCTAAGGAATTTCTGCGTAACCTCGAAGTGTTTTTGGTATCATAAACATACTATTTTTTCAAAAGAATTATTCTATCAGATAAGTGCCCAAGTAAAAACAAGTTTCAAGCTATTTCTCCCGAAAAAAAAATGGTCAGAACTTATCAGGAAAAGAGCACCACACAGATGAGTGAGTGCTCATCAATCTTCTGAAATCAGCGCCTCGCAGAAGACGTCGAGAGGAACACGCTCGTCTTCGCAGCTCTCCTGTCGTGCGGTCGTACAACTCAGCTGTTTTTCACAACGCTTCTAACTACTTCCGTTCAAGAATCCTTTTTTTATACGGTACTTTGAATTTTTAAACTATATTGCTGCCCATTACTAAGTAAATAATAATTCATCTTTAACCTAGTATAGTTTCTACAGCTCTTTTCAACACCTTCAAAAGCTACTCGGTGAATAAAAATGCTTTGGAACATCGGTGAACACCTGAGGCCAAGTCTAGTCCAGCCATATGAGTAAAGAGGTTAGGAGCTCGCGAACTGCGTACCTTGTTTTCCCAGATAGTCGGCTGAAGTGGCCGCAAAAGGCCAGAAAGGCCCATCTCTGTTTGCCAGAGCAGATTATCTCCTCTAAAATAAGCTTGTATATATGGCACGAAAGACAGTCGTCTCGAAGGCCTAGCACATGGCTACGGTAACCTACACAGTCCCCTGGGGTCACTGCTACCTGTAACATAGGGTGGGCGAACCTAACTACCTAATCCTATGGCCTACGGCCCATGGCCCATCCTATGCCCCCTAAGGGGGCAAGATTCCTCAGCAGTTACGATGCTGTATGTTGACTGTTCATCAACCAGAACGTGCCAACAAAACATGATAATAGAAAATAATAAAACCGATGTTAATTACAAACTCAGTGACATTCAAAGCGCAAGCAAGATCTTTGCATGCCTGACCGAATAGTTCGTTTGCTTTATGAACTTGAAACCGGCATCGAATTTTCCAGCTCCTGCTGTTTATCTCATATCAAATTCCCTTATCGGTGATTTACTGAAACATTTATGGCGCGGGAAAAAAATCATCTTTCCTCCCACCACAGGCAATCTGCCACTGACTCGGCCACTGGGTCAGCATGCAAAGGTCACAGTCTGACTTACATACTCGGGGTACCATCAGCATACTTTATTGTATCTTAGCATACAAGCTTGTCGATATGTGTTCCAGCAGGCGACAGCTGTACTTATGCACTAACTAGACTAGAGTAACTTATTATTATGCACGATTATTAAGCTCTGCGTTTTGTATACATGACTGTTATGAGCAAATCAGATGCTCCACTTTCGCACTCGTATATATTCTGACCTAACTCGGCAGGACGCTTGGGTGTTGCAAGAGCAACTCTTAGTAAAGTTGTACTATGAATTAATAGCAACGCATCTGTTAAAACGAAATATTACAGCTTCGATAATAGTACGTTATGTAACAATATCTGTAGATTGCAAACATCTGTTAAAACAATATATTAATATATAGCATAGTTAGTCATGTCACGTAACATATAACCGAATGTAATATTTAGAAACGGTTAAATAATGTTTTACCGTTCAAGATCGGTATGATTTATTTCAGTCGCACTATTACTACATTTCAAAGCACTCGTAGAGAATGCGAATAGGCATGCTATATATATATTTTTTTCTTATTGCTTTACTTACAATATAAGAGAGAATTCGTGCAAAATCATTTAAACTTTTTTCTCATAATTCAGTTAAATGACATATGTAACGGAAATCTGTTTTCAATTTTTAAGGTAAATTTTTAGCTACTCTCAATCATTCACGCCATTTCCCATAACGTATGGACCTCTTTCAAGTGCTCTCAGCTGTGCTTCCGAGAAGTGTTATTTAAAAAAAAAGCGAGAGTAGTGTTTTATTTCCTCCAGTTATCATAAATTTCGCATGAGCATCGGTCGTGGCATTAATCAAGCGTCAGCATGCCATGCTGCAATAAGACTGAGTGCGGTGCGAACAGAAATTTACAATATTAATTTACCTGACAGACAGCAGCCACGGCCATCAACTTCGGATTATCATCAGTAAGAGCAAGCCTGGTGGAATTATTATTTTGGAACATTAATACTCAGCTCCAATAATTCAACCTGGGACCAGTAGCGGCGATGTTACACTTGGATTAACATCAGTAAGACATTCATATCAGCTCAAGTACAAGCCGGAGTAGTAATAACATCTGCTGCTGGTAGCTTACATGCAGNGGGGGAATTATTATTTTGGAACGTTAATACTCAGCTCCAATAATTCAACCTGGGACCAGTAGCGGCGATGTTACACTTGGATTAACATCAGTAAGACATTCATATCAGCTCAAGTACAAGCCGGAGTAGTAATAACATCTGCTGGTGGTGGCTTACACGCAGCTGTCTCAAGGTGAAGTGTCACAGCCATAATAGACTGAGAGGAAGCAGCGAATCGCTGTCTCTGTAAAGTTCAGCGAGAATTCATTAAGTGGCTCGCAGTGCAGAGCTCCTGAATGTTCATAATAAAACGAGGCCAATTTTACACGCTAGAGCTGAGCCATTCAGGGGCACTGAATATATGCAGTGCCAATTGTGGTTCTTAAGAGAGGATACAACGTGTACAAAAGGTATGAAGTCGAGATGATTGTGATTCTGCTGTGCCATATTTGATTATTGGTGTTTGAAATGCGAAGATAATGGAAGCATTAGTGGCTAAAATTCTTGATACTATTAGAAAATGAGGATAACTGGAGCAAATGCAATGAAAAACATTATAAAATCATAGAAACGAGGGGGGTATGGCTGAAATATTTATTACGGTGTATTATTAAAAGCGAGAAGATGTAAAGTGCAGTGCATGTGCTAAAAATTATGTAGATGCAAGGATAACTAAAGGAGCTGCAGCTGAAATTCTGAATGTAATATATCGACAGTAATTAAGTGAATCACACATGTTAGAAATTATTACTGTTGGTCAGGTGAAAGACGGAGAAAAAAAAATTTTAATGTACATATAGTTTCATGTAATGAATTTGATTCAGTGGCAATCTGGACATGCAGAAACTGAGTTTTTCGCCGTATATAGGCTTCACTATCAATTGAAACTACATTTATATAACAGAGTAAATTTATTGTACCGATATTTGGCAACTATCATCATTAAATCTTTGGGAAGCTTCATGTTGAAAGATGATTTTAATAAAATCAAAGATTATGCAGTAACAGAAAGTCTTTCAAAGAAATTTTATCAACAATCGGGGAAAATATTCAATTGCAATTATCCAGCATTATGGTTGGAAAGGTTATCTAAGGATCTAAATTGCACCGAAAGTTACTGGAATCAGATAACAAAAATTCTAAAAGATAACCTATTTCAGTCTCCAAATTCATGATGGAGCCAAAACTACTATTGTATGTGATGAACCCTAAATATTTTAAAGTCTTATCTGAAAGTATACCTACTTTACTCAGAGAAGTAAGGGTGAACAAATTCGAAATAACTAACTATTAATGCTTTACTACATCTACAACAAGGTAACTTCTAACACTTACTTATTAGTAAAAGTTAGAACAGTTATTTCACAATTTCAGACTAACACCCTTCAATTCTAACTCTATAAAAAACACTTCACACCATTACTGCAGCTTCGACTCAGTGCACTTATATTCTAATTTCAAAGAGCATTTCTTACTTCCTTCCCTCTCTGCGTGCAACCTTCTCTAAATCCTCTCGCTGTTCCCTCCCTCGGAAAATCGTACAAATCTCCTCGCTGAACTTGAATTCTTCTACGAGTTCTCGCTTCCAAATTGGCGCTTGTGCAACTGACGAGGCTGTGGCGCAGGTGAGAGCGAAAGCTTGGAACGGTCACCTGTTGCTGCTCAGGTGTGAACTCGCTCACCTGAGAGAGGGGAGGCATAAAGGGAACAACCTGCTGTAAAGAGACACACAAACACCGTTTGCTTACGTTAAATATTTATTTCAGTGCTTGCGACAATAAAACTAGCAACCGGTTCTAAAGAGAAAACCAAACATAGCCTAGTTTTATTGACTATTTATTTATTTAAATTTTGGCGACAACGATAACAGCAACTTGCTACAGAGAGAACCAAAATTATTGGTGAAAATTTGCTACTCCTGTTATTTAATCATAAATTGCTATTTTGAGCGTTGGAGATCATAAAAATAACAGCCGACTGTAAATAGAAAAAGAGACCAAAATTATTTACTCCAAGGAATTAGTTTTTACTATATATTTAAGATATTATTTCAATGCTCGGGATCATAGAAAAACATCTTAATTTGAAGAAAAACTGAAACAGAAATTATTCATTTATTTAAAGTTGATTGCGTATGCTTCAGCTTTGTAGATCATAAAAAACAACAAGGGGCGGCCACTTGGAACCAAGGCAGGAGAAACTAGAACGTCGATGCGTGAAACCGTCACCTGCGGTGGGGGGGGGGCAGATTTCAAAGCCTTTTTTTAATGGCCAGTTAAATCTAGAATTTGGGCGTTTTCCGCATCTAGGGAAACCCACGTGACTCCCTAAAAAAATGAACATTGTTCAACTCCATCTCCCTCTTTTTGGGTGGGCAGACAAATATAGAAAATATATATATTTATATACTTTAAGCTTCAAAGAAAACATTATCACCTCTCCCGCTTCGTTCCCTCGTGATAAGAAAACTTATGGTTCAAGATTTTCAGTCTTTTCCCTTTCTTGTGACTCGGCCGCAAAGGGCTGCAGATGCCCACCTTTAAAAACAAACCCAACATTAGTCATAGAATTTATGGTTACCGCTGCTGTAGCCCGAAACGGGTAGTAACACACGCTGGCTATGACGATGTCATAGTCCTTCTACGCTGACAGCTGAAACAATCAACGTCTGGAGGGATGATAGTACAAGTCCAGTAACCCGTACGGCATCACTATTTTTTCTGTGGAACTCACGAAGTCGCGAAGGTAGTCAAACTAGTAGTCCAATTTACTAGCACCTTGATAATGAAGCTGCTGTTATGAAACCATGAAAAAAATAGCAAATGTCATGCAGTGAAGAAAATGTTGCATAAATGCAGTCAATAACTGCATTGCAGGGAAGCTAATTTGCGTATGCTTGTACCCGTCTATACGATCCAAGCTGCCGGTGTTTGTCACACGGGAGGTCACATGCCTCATGAATTTAACAGGAGAAATAAATTCAGCACATTCGTTAGAAGAACTGAGCTGTTTGTCAGTCAGTTGTTGTGATGCCGCGAGCCCATAACAAAGACTGTTCTGGCATCGCCGCCATGTTTGTTCAAGGATACCAATAAGTTATGCTCCCATAAGCCAATATTGGAGTCGGAAAAAGAAGAGCCAGATAACGGTCTTCCAAAGCCACGGCAGTTGCAGGGCTTTACCAATCATGAAAAATTCCAGAGTACCCTGGACAAGAAAACGTGAAACTCTGCGTGAAGGATCAAAACTGGACTTTATCGTACGCATCATCATGCCTCTCACTTCACGATGATACCCTGCAGTATGAGTCATGACCGAAGGGAAGGAGCTGATGGCAATAATCACGAGACTTACATCAGTTAGTCACCTTGACTATAGACAATCTGGCGCATAAAAAGTCCCCGCATGGAAAAAAGTGTTTCTTTTACTAGCGGCAGCGAGGGCTTTAATCTTCCAGTCGCAGTCCAGGGCCCCTGACCTTTCTGTTAAAATTGAGAGTGTCTGAGACGCTTCCCGCTGCTGAGGCAAGCCGAACTAACGGCGTACTGCTAAAAATTTACGCTTTTTCTCTATCCAAAACCCATCGACTGATTGGATTCTGGTTCCAGGATAGTTGTATAGCAGGGACAGTCACCGGCACCGAGCATTGCCTTTTAGTCACATGTGCTGGAACTCTTTTGGTCGATATTCTTGTACGAATATCGCCATCGCTTGGTCATTTCTTGGTTATTTGTGAGCACCCTGCTAGTCTTACTGGCGTAATTGACCTCCAAAATGATGGCAGGCTATATAAAAAACACAAATATCGTAGCAGCCACCTAGCTATAATTCAAATATGTTTATTGAAATGGCCTGTACCGTGAATAAATAACGGCAGAAAATAATTGCTTTACTGAAGCCCCCGCTTCTCCATCAATTTTTTTGGTAGTTCGGTTCTAAGGAATATCATTCCCCTATCCATCGCTGATTTTCTGCTCAATTTTAGCATAATAACCTTATAGAGAAAATATTCGCTATGGGAAAAATACCGAAGCTCGCACCTATTCTACCCAATACAGAGGCACGTCACCCTCCTTGAAAGCTTAGATTTTGAAAAATATAGTGAGGCAACGGCCCTCATTTCCTTCATTAAATGAAATTTCCCTGATGTATTATTTCATACCTGTACGGAGAGAATAATTACGCAAGCAAGTGAATCAACTAACCAACCAAAGGACTATTTTTATGTGGTGAATTCATTCATTTTGAGACAGAAACTCTGTTATGAACTTAATGACAAGTACTAGAAAGTGAAATCATATCGAACTATAATATGTAGTAGTTCAGTACCACCTGTTCACTAGAAATATACAGCTGAATTATATTCATTGTTTCTGTTCATCTCCGACCTATCTGCATGACTCCGGACGGTCATGATTGCAAACATGGTATCGACAAGATGGTAAAACCCTTTGGAAGTAGGTATGGCTATGATTAACTGTATTTCACAGCACGACTGCACAGAAAATTTTTCACGTAATAAGTATCACAGAACTGTTTTCAGTAGACACTTTATAGAAAAACGCTGCTTTTCAAAGCGCGTATAGTGAGTAGCGCTAAATATATTTAGAGTCTACAAGCGTCAACTGAAGCTGCCCAAATTGTGCAGCTGAAGCATGAATGGTGTGATATGTTGGTGCATCATGTTGTGCATCAGTAGAGTAACATTCTGTTTTTATGCGTTCTACCTAACCTAACCAAATTTAGCCTAAATAAGGCTATGCTAAAATAATTCAACCTAGCCTAGTAAAAACCTAACCATACCAGCAACTCTTGAAATTACCTATCCGAGCTCGACACAACATAGTTCAGCATAAAAAAAAAAAAAACTTAAACAAAGAGAATCCGCACTAACTTGACTTAATAAAACTAATCCTAATCTTACCAAACATAGGCCAAAACTCTAACCTGCTTCGCATACACCACAGTACATATGCTGATTTCCTAGGCTGCTTTCCTGCATTGAAAACTCTAATAATAAATTCTACCCAATGTTTTCCTTTGCACTGTCACCTTCAAATAATTCCTGTTTTCAATTAATTTCGAATGTTGCTATATAAAAACTCTTACCCTGCCGCGACTCTAATAGGTGCCATGCACTTCTAACTCTATCTCAGCCAGCGTTGCACACGACAACGTTGCATAATCTTAGTGCTTAATGTTAATCGTTAGCATAATTTTAGTCCTTTTGATATTAGATGTTAATAATGTAGCTGAGAGCAATTATTACTTATTTCTCACTTACAATTTCTAAATAATTCACAGCAGGCCACTCCTGCAGTGTTTATCTGTCTGCAGCTGTAGTGAATGTGAAGCATTAGTTCTCAGTCTACTTGTAACAACACTGAAAAACTGTACGTTCTAGAAGAATACATACACCGCATCTGAGCTGTCATGCTGAACTTGCTATGGACATGCTCGATTGGGTGCCAAAGTTGAGCCTTCGAAGCCTGACTTGTTCGAAACTTCACGCAGGTGCGCTGACCTCGACCCGCTGAACTGAGTTTCAGGTGTTGGCCCCCAACCGGTTACCCTTGAGACTACCAGAAACTCAATCTTGCTCCGTAAAACGGAGTTTTGAGCAGCTCATCGTAATCTCGCTGCTTCGAACACTTGCACTACAATTCGAGGTGACAAAGCCAATTCTTCTATATGAAGTTTCGAAAACGTTAAGCCCCGAAGGCTTAATTCCAGCCCCCTGTCGAACGCGCCCTAAATATACACATGCATAGGTACCTTCCATGTGCTCTCACGCAAGTATACATGTCACCCCATTAAGAGAATAACCACGATTTGGATCTTTTTCTCTCAAAAAAAAGATAAGTATTTCCTCGCATCACAGTACTCTGAATGCACTTACAGCAAGTTTTAGCTAGAGCCCTTGAATGCGTGGCTACACTGCTGCTACCTGAACTTACTACACGATCCTTGCCTGCAGAATGTATAAATTATGCATTATATACTGGACGCCATACTCTCTCCAAAACCACAATCCTGACCTCCTATATGCCTTGACTTAGTTCAGACTTGCGTGTCGGCGCTACTCACCTCAATAACTTAGTTTGTAGTTTACACTAAGGCCGGGACCCCACAGCAAGCAACAAGCGACGCAATGCGATTTTTCCGAGAGTCGTGTTGCAGCAATGCACGGGTGTCGCGAGGCATCGCAGTTGCGGCGGTAGGGGCAGCAGACTGCTGTACCCTCCGTTACATTTTGTCGTGCAACAAATTTGTCGCGTTGCACGTCGCTCGTCTCGCCGGTGTAGCCCCGGCCTAAGGCAGCACAGCAACAGCACTGCCACTGAAGTACAACTACTAAGGACACCTCAATTCGACTATTTAAGACCGTTGTGACGTCATAATTGTTTCTTGGCGAGGCTTGAGTTCTCTACATAGCATTGGTATAATAGCTACAAACATACGATTTAATTTAAATAACCAATCGTAACGTCATCGTTAACGCTGAGTTTTGTTGCGAAAATACTGAATAAATGCCTGTCTTAGAACAATTATCTGTAACACTACTGACACTATGACTGCAGCTATCCAACACACACACACACACACCCCTTTATAGTAATACACAGCTTGTTGGTTGGTGTCTCTGTCCCAATCTGGAAGATAAGATAGAAAAAAATCCATCATCTCAAGAGCAAGTGAAACATTATAAACGATGGTAGAAGGTTTCAAGGGCGTAGTGCAAACACTCAGATCTGACATAACTATCTTTCGTAAATGAACTGTGCTTCTGAATCACAATCCATGTAAAGAAAACAGTCAGAAACACAAAAAGGGAGAAGGAAGTTTCCGTAGCCGCTATGGCGAAACGCAACCCAAAGGCATTCTATAAATATGTAAATGAA
>LQNS02277602.1:1211880-1249390 GCA_001587735.2 Parhyale hawaiensis | reverse complement strand
TGGAGGCTGTCATATGTCGAACTAATCAGTTCTGTCGGTGCTTCGTGCCCTGGTCGGCTGAAGTTTGGAATTTGTTGCCTGCATCGGCTTTTGGTCGTGTTGGCCTGCAGGCTTTTAAGTTGGCTGTTAATGGTTTTTTGCTGGATTTCCTTTACCAGCGTTTTGGGCTTTCCGGTGTTGCAAATGCTTCATTTGGGTTGTATTACCTGTCCGTGGGAGTTCAAGCGTGAAGTCTTAATAATAATTATTTGAAAGTATACCTACAAAACTCAGAGAAGTAAGTGTGAACAAATTCGAAATAACTAACTCCTAATGCTTTACTACATCTACAACAAGGTAACTTCTAACACATACTTATTAGTAAAACTTAGAACAGTTATTTCACATTTTCAGAGTAATACCTTTCAATTCTAACTCTGTAAAAAACACTTCACACCATTACTGCTGCTACGACTCACTGCGCTTATATTCTAATTTCGAAGAGCATTTCTTACTTCCTTCCCTCTCTGCGTGCAACCTTCTCTAAATCCTCTTGCTGTTCCCTCCCTCGGAAAATCGTACAAATCTCCTCGCTGAACTTTAATTCTTCTACGAGTTCTCGCTTCTAAATTGGCGCTTGTGCAACTGACGAGGCTGTGGCGCAGGTAAGAGCGAAAGCTTGGAACGGTCACCTGTTGCTGCTCAGGTGTGAACTCGCTCACCTGAGAGAGGGGAGGCATAAAGGGAACAACCCGCTGTAAAGAGAAACACAAACACCGTTTGCTTACGTAAATTGATTATTTATGCCAGTGTTTGAGACAGAAAAACCAACAACCTGCTGTAAAGAGACGCACGAAAGCCAATTGGTTACCTTGAATATTTATTTCAGTGCTTGCGAATATATAAAATTAGCAGCCTGCTCTAAAGAGAAAACCAAACATAGTTTAGTTTTATTGACTATTTCTTTATTTTAATGTTGGCGACAACGATAACAGCAACTTGCTACAGAGAGAACCAAAATTATTGGTGAAAATTTGATACTTCTGTTATTTAATCATTAATTGCTATCTTGAGCGTTGGAGATCATAAAAATAACAACCGACTGTAAATAGAAAAAAAGACCAAAATTATTTACTCCAAGGAATTAGTGTTTATTATATATTTACGGTATTATTTCAATGCTCGGGATCATAGAAAACATCTTACTTTAAAGAAAAACTGAAACAGAAATTATTCATTTATTTAAGTTGATTGCGTATGCTTCAGCTTGAGAGATCATAAAAAACAACAATTTGCCGCCACTTGGAACCAAGGCAGGAGAAACTAGAACGTCCAAAGCGTGAAACCGTCACCCGCGGTGGGAGGGGGGGGGGGGGCAAATTTCAAAGCCGTTATTTTTGATGGCCAGTTAAATCTAGAGTTTGGGCGTTTTTCGCATCTAGGACAACCCACCTGACTCCCTAAAAAAATGAACATTGTTCAACTCCGTCTCCCTCTTTATGGGTGGGCAGACAAATATAGAAAATATATATATTTATATACTTTAAGCTTCAAAGAAAACATTATCACCTCTCCCGCTTCGTTCCCGCGTGATAAAAACAACTTATGGTTCAAGATTTTCAGTCTTTTCCTGTTCTTGTGACTCGGCCGCAAAGGGCAGCAGATGCCCACCTTTAAAAGCAACAACAAGCGATAAAACGAGCCCAACATTAGTCATAGAATTTATGGTTACTGCTGCTGTAGCCCAATGCGCTTTCTGCAGACGAGGCTACTCCAGGATCTGCTACTGCATTTTGGTGCCTAGAAGATAATTTACATTTAATAAATTGGATCCAACTAAATATTTCACCTATTGAAAATGCAGTGTATTCACACATATGCATACGTACAGCCTAAAATCCTAAATACAGCTGCACTGTTCTCTACGAAACGGATAGTAACGCACGCTGGCTATGACGATGTCATAGTCTTTCTACGCTGAAAGCTGAAACAATCAACGCCTGTTGGGATGATAGTACCAGTCCAGTAACCCGTACGCCATCACTATTTTTGTCTGTGGAACTCACGAAGTTGCCAATGTAGTCAAACTAGAAGTCCAATTTATTAGCATCTTGAGAATAAAGCTGCTGTTTTGGAACCATGAAGAAAAATAACAAATGTCATGCAGTACAGAAAATATTCTCGCATAAATGCAGTCAATAACTGCATTGCAGGGAAGCTAATTTGCGTACGCTTGTACCCGTCCCTACGATCCAAGCTGCCGGTGTTTGTTATACTGGAGGTCACATGCCTCATGAATTTAGCTGGAGAAATAAATTCAGCACAATTCGTTAGAAGAACTGAGCTGTTTGTCAGTCAGTTGTTGTGATGCCGCGAGCGAGCCCATAACGAAGACTGTTCTGGCATGGCCCGCCATGTTTGTTCAAGGATACCAATAAGTTATGCTCCCATAAGCCAATATTGGAGTCGGAAAAAGAAGAGCCAGATAACGGTCTTCCAAAGACATGGCAGTTACAGGGCTTTACCAATCACGAAAAATTTCAGAGTACCCTGCAGAAGAAAACGTGAAACTTTGCGTGAAGGATCAAAACTGGACTTTATCGTACGCATCATCATGCCTCTCACTTCACGATGATACCCTGCAGTATGAGTCATGACCGAAGGGAAGGAGCTGATGGCAATAATCACGAAACTTACATCAGTTAGTCACCTTGACTATAGACAATCTGGCGCACAAAAAGTCCCCGCATGGAAAAAAGTGTTTCTTTTACTAGCGGCAGCGAGCGCTTTAATCTTCCAGTCGCAGTCCAGGGGCCCCTGACCTTTCTGTTAAAATTGAGAGTGTCTGAGACGCTTCCCGCTGCTGAGGCAGGCCACACTAACGGCGTACTGCTAAAAATTTACGCTTTTTCTCTATCCAAAACCCATCGACTGATTGGATTCTGGTTCCAGGATAGTTGTATAGCAGGGACAGTCAGCGGCACCGAGCGTTGCCTTTTATATAGTCACATGTGCTGGAACTCTTTTGGTCGATATTCTTGTACGAATATCGCCATCGCTTGATCATTTCTTCGTTATCCGTGAGCACCCTGCCAGTTTTACTAGCGTAATAGATGGCAGGCTATGTAAAAAAACAAATATCGTAACAGCCACCTGTAATTCAACAATGTTTATTAAAATTTCCGTACCGTCAATAAATGACGGCAGAAAATAATTGTTTCACTGAATACCCAGCTTCTCCTTCACTCTTTCTGGTAGTTCTGTTCTAAGGAATATTATTCTCCTCTCCATCGATGATTTTCTGCTCAATTTTAGCATAATGAGCTCATAGGTAAAATAGGTATTCGCTATTGGAAGAATATCGAAGCTCGTACCTATTCTACCCAATACAGAGGCACGTCACCCTCCTTGAAAGCTTAGATTTTGAAAAATATAGTGAGGCAACGGCCCTCATTTCGTTCATTAAATGAAATTTTTCTGATCTATTACTTCATACCGGTACGGAGAGATTAGGTAAGCAAGCAAGTGGATCAACTAACCAACCAACGGACTATTTTTATGTGGTGGATTCATTCATTTTGAGACAGAAATTCTATTACCTAATGACAAGCACTAGAAAGTGAAATCATATCGAACTATAATAGTAGTGCAGTACCACCTGTTCACTAGGAACATACAGCTGACTTATATTCATTGTTTCTGTTCATCTCCTACCCATCTGCATGATTTCGGACGGTCATGATTGCAAACATGGTATCAACAAGATGGTAAAACCCTTTGGAAGTAGGTATGGCTATGATTAACCGTATTTCACAGGAGGACTGCAGAGAAAATTTTTTACTTAATAAGTATCACAAAACTATTTTCAGTAGACACTTTATAGGAAAACGCTGCTTTTCAAAGCGCGTGTAGTGAGTAGCGCTAAATAAATTAATAGCCTACAATCGTCAACTGAAGCTGCCCATATTAGTGCAGCTGAAACAGTAACGGTGTGATATGTTGGTGAATCATGTTGTGCAACAGTAGAGTAACATTCTGTTCTGTATGCGTTCTAGCTAACCTAACCAAATTTAGCCTAAATAAGGCTATGCTAAAATAATTCAACCTAGCCTAGTAAAACCTAACCATACCTGCAACTCTTGAAATTACCCATCCGAGCTCGACACAACATAGCTCAGCGTAACAAAACATAGATGAAGAGAATCCGCACTAACTTGACTTAATAAAACTAATCCTAGTCTTGCCAAACATAGGCCAAACCTCTAACCTACTTCGCATACACCACAGTACAAATGCTGATTTCCTAGGCTGCTTTCCTGCATTGAAAACTCTAATAATAAATTCTACCAAATGTTTTCCTTTGCACCGTCACCTTCAAATAATTTCTCTTTTCAATTAATTTCGAATGTTGCTATATAAAAACTTTTACCCTGCCGCGACTCCAATAGGTGCCATGCACTTCTAACTCTATCTCAGCGAGCGTTGCACACGACAACGTTGCATAATTTTAGTGCTTAATTTTAATCCTTAGCATAATTTTAGTCCTTTTGATGTTATAGATGTTAATAATGTAGCTGAGAGCAATTATTAGCTATTTCTCACTTACAATTTCTAAAGCATTCACAGCAGGCTACTCTTACAGTATTCATCTGTCTGCAGCTGTAGTGTATGTGAAGTATTAGTTCTCAGTCTACTTGTTACAACACTGAAAAACTGTGCGTTCTAAAAGGAATACATACACCACATCTGAGTTGTCATGCTGAATTTACTAGGGGCATGCTCGATTGGGTGCCAAAGTTAAGCCTTCGAAGCCTGACTTGTTCGAAACTTCACGCAGGTGCGCTGACATCGACCCGCTGAATTGAGTTTCAGGCGTTGGCCCTCAACCGGTTACCCTTGAGACTTCCAGAAACTCAATCTTGTTCCGTAAAACGGAGTTTTGAGCAGCTCATCGTAACTGCGTTGCTTCGAACACTTGCACTACAATTCGAGGTGACAAAGTCAATTCTTCTGTCTCAAGTTTCGAAAACGTTAAGCCCCGAAGGCTTAACTCCAGCCCCCTGTCGAACGCGCCCTAAATATACACATGCATAGGTACCTTCCATGTGCTCTCACACAACTATACATGTCACCCCATTAGGAGAATAACCACGATTTGGATTTTTCTTTCTAAAAAAAAATGATGAGTATATCCTCGCATCACAGTACTCTGAATGTACTTACAGCAAGTTTTAGCTAGAGCCCTTGAATGCGTGGCTACACTGCTGCGTGAACTTACTACACGATCCTTGTCTGCCGAATGTATAAATTAGCCTCATAACGGCGTCACATTATATACTGGACGCCATTCTCTCTCCAAATCCACAATCCTGACCTCCTACATGCCTTGACTTAGTTCAGACTTGCGTGTCGGCGCTACTCACCTCAATAACTTAGTTGGTAGTTTACACTATAAGACAGTACAGCACCAGCACTGCCACTGAAGCACAACTACTAAGGACACCTCAACTCGACTATTTAAGACCGTTATGACGTCATTATTGTTTCTTGGCGAGGCTTGAGATATCTACATAGCACTGGTATCACAGCTACAGATATTCTATTTTATTTAAATGACCAAAAGTTACGTCATCGTTATCGCTGATTTTTGTTGAGAAAATACTGAATAAATGCCTGTCTTAGAACAATTATCTGTAGCACTACTGACTCTATGGCTGCAGCTATCCAACACACACACACACACACACATCCCTTTAGAGTAATACGAAGCTTGTTGGTTGGTTGGTGTCTCTGTCCCAATCTGGAAGATAAGATAGAAAAAATCCATCCTTTCAAGAGCAAATGAAACATTATAAACGATGGTAGAAGGTTTCAAGGGCGTAGTGCAAACACTCAGATCTGACATAACTATCTTTCGTAAATGAACTGTGCTTCTGAATCACAATCCTGACGATGGGAGTGCCATTACACGCATAGGTATTATCGAGTAATTCGTCCAGGTGTAATGCCGTCATGGTGATGCCCTTGAGACCTGCGATATGGAGTTGTCCATATTAACAATATGGCTCCGAGCCAGCATTAAAACGGCGTTCGTGGAGAGAATGACGTGCAGGAATTAGCGATATCGCTTCCGTTGACAGACGGGCAATTACGAGACTCGTGCAGCTGGCAGCCATTGCCCCAGTCCCTGTCCTTTGCCTTATTTTCCAACAATTTATTTGCTAATGTGCCCTGCGGAGCGGTAAGTATCTGGTGCCGTATTATGTTAGAGAACAATTTGTGTAATACGGAGCGCAAAGTATTTCCATTCGTACAGGATTAAAGAACAGTTTGTTATACGGAGAAGTGAGTACTTCAGGCCGTATTAGATTTGAGAACAATTATTGTGATACGGAGCGGCAAGCACTTTAGGCCGTACTAGATTAGAGAACAATTTATGAAATACGGAGAGGAGCGGCTTGTACTTCAGACCGTAATAGATTAGAGAACAATTAATATAATACCTAGCTGCAAGTATTTTAGGTTGTATTAGATTAGAGAACAGTTAATATAATACCTAGCGGCGAGTTTTTCAAAGCGTATTGGATCAGAGAACAATTCATGTAATACGCAGCGGCGTATTAGATTAGAAAACAATGTTATACGGAGCTGCAAGTATCCATCCTAATGATATCGCCCGGTAAAACTCCTTAAACTGAGACATCCCGAAACCAAGACAGTTTTTGAAACGAAGACTTCTCGAAACGGAGAAACGCCCTTCGCTTAAACTGTACATAGCGCCGCCTGTGGTGAACTGCAGCAATAGCACACGTCCTATTTAATAACCAGCAAAAAAGCGCTGTAAAACTAAATTGGTTGTGTACTTTAGCCAAAGGAAATGTTTTCTGCATGCCGGAAATAGAAAATGCCGGAGAACTTGTCGCTTCGAAACTGAAACTTCTCCCGAAACTGGCACAATATCCTTGTCCATATTTTAGGAGTTACATTGCACTCTAGTACACCTTCTGAATTTGCTATGGTGTCTCGAAGAGGAGACCATGTTTCTTTATCCATTTTAAGATAACCACTTGTAATTATTTTTATTTTTTATTTTTTTTTTTTCTTGAGAAATATTTGATTTCTATAAGCGTTCGATGTAGAGAGGACCGGTAAGTAAAAGTTATATTGCTACTTCCAGAGGTTCAAATATTCAGCGTTACTTTCAAAAAGAAAAGTTTTAGTGGAAAGCTCCTCAGTACCAATTTCGATTGACTTGTGATTCCTTATGACCACAAAGAAATCTTTGTGATAAACAATCACTGAGAAAAATATTGTCCCCAGCCAGCACGGACTGATGTTCACCGATGAAAATTACCTGCCTCGACGTGCTGCTGCAGCATGGATACTGCAATTACTGTATTGCACCAGACAAGTAGGTACTTTTTTTAGGTGCCAGTGGAGGCGTGGCTTGTTTTGGGTGCTTTGTATCAGTGTTGGGCCCAATATCCCTTGTCTATGGTGTTACCAACTACGTAACTTCAGCTGCACAAACTGGTGTCACAGCAAGTAATTAAAGAAACCAGTTCCACCGTAAGCAAAGAAACGTGCATCAACGTGAGTAAACAAAGTAGTGCCACCGTATGTAAGTAAACCGGGGTCACGTTAAGCTAACAAACCGGTGTCTCCGTATAAGACAATAAGCCGGCGTCACTGAAAGTAAACAAAGCGGCATTACTGTAAGTAAACAAAGCGGCATTACTGCAAGTAATCAAAGCGGCATCACTGTAATAATCAAAGCGGTATCACAGCAAGTGAACAAAGCGGTATCACTGCAAGTAATCAAAGCAGCATCACTGTAAGTAATCAAAGCGGTATCACTGCAAGTAAACAAAGCGGTATCACTGTAGGTAATCAAAGCGGTATCGCTGCAAGTAAACAAAGCGGTATCACTGTAAGTAATCAAAGCAGCATCACTGTAAGTAATCAAAGCGGTATCACTGCAAGTAAACAAAGCGGTATCACTGTAGGTAATCAAAGCGGTATCGCTGCAAGTAAACAAAGCGGTATCGCTGCCAGTAAACAAAGCGGTATTACTGCAAGTAAACAAAGCGGTGTCACTGTAAGTAAACAAAGCGGCATCACTGTAAGTAAACAAAGCGGCATCACTGCAAGTAAACAAAGCGGCATCACTGCAAGTAAACAAAGCGGCATCACTGCAAGTAAACAAAGCGGCATCACTGCAAGTAAACAAAGCGGCATCACTGTAAGTAAACAAAGCGGCATCACTGCAAGTAANAGAGAACAGTTAATATAATACTTAGCTGCAAGAATTTTAGGGTGTATTAGATTAGAGAACAGTTAATATAATACTTAGCTGCAAGAATTTTAGGGTGTATTAGATTAGAGAACAGTTAATATAATACTTAGCTGCAAGTATTTTAGGGTGTATTAGATTAGAGAACAGTTAATATAATACCTAGCGGCGAGTTTTTCAAGGCGTATTGGATCAAAGAACAATTCATGTAATACGCAGCGGCGTATTAGATTAGAAAACAATGTTATACGGGGCTGCAAGTATCCATCCTAATGATATCGCCCGGTAAAACTCCTTAAACTGAGACATCTCGAAACCAAGACAGTTTTTGAAACGAAGACTTCTCGATACGGAGAAACGCCCTTCGCTTAAACTGTACATAGCGCCATCTGTGGGGAACTGCAGCAATAGCACTGGTACTATTTAATAACCAGCAAAAAAGCGCTGTAAAACTAGATTGGTTGTGTACTTTAGCCAAAGGAAATGTTTTGGGCATGCCGGAAATAGAAAATGCCGGAGAAATTGTTGCTTCAAAACTGAGACTTCTCCCGAAACTGGCACAATATCCTTGTCCATATTTTAGGAGTTACACTGCACTCTAGTACAACTACTGAATTTGCTATGGTGTCTCGAAGCGGAGACCATGTTTCTGTATCCATTTTAAGATAACCACGTGTATTTATTTTTATTTATTTTTTTAATATTTGATTTCTATAAGCGTTCGATGTAGAGACTACCGGTAAGTAAAAGAATATATTGGTACCTCCAGAGCTCCAGAGTTTCAAATATACAGTGTTACATTAAAAAAGAAATGCTTTACTGGAGAGCTCCTCAGTACCAATTTCGATTCACTTGTGATTCCTTATGATCACGAAGAAATCTTTGTGATAAACAATCACTGAGAAAAGTACTGTCCCCAGCCAGCACGGATTGATTTCACCGATGAAAATTACCTGCCTCGGCTTGCTGCTCCAGCATGGATACTGCAATTACTGTATTGCACCAGACAAGTAGGTACTTGTGTTAGGTGCCAGTGGAGGCATGGCTTGTTTTGGGTGCTTTGTATCAGTATTGGGCCCTATGTCCCTTGTCTATGGTGTTACCAACTACGTAACTTCAGCTGCACAAACTAGTGTCACAGCAAGTAATTAAAGAAACCAGTTCCACCGTAAGCAAAGTAATGTGCATCACCGTGAGTTAACAAAGTAGTGCCACCGTATGTAAGTAAACCGGGGTCACGTTAAGCTAACAAACCGGTGTCTCCGTAAGAAAATAAGCCGGTATCACTGCAAGTAAACAATGCGGCATCACTGCAAGTAAACGAAGCGGCATCACTGCAAGTAAACAAAGCGGTATCACTGTGAGTATAACAGTATCCATGATGCACCGCTACCTCTCCCCTGCAACCGCCACCGACGTGACTCCTCCACGGCCGCGGCTCGCCGGTTCGGCAGTAAATTGGATGGCGCTGGAAATCTCGGCTTCGAGGAAATTTTTGCGCAGTAATTTGCAGAGAGATGATTTTCAGGGAGCTTGAGCAGCACGTAGCGCTAAGGAAATGATGTTGTTAGCAGGAAATTTAGCAACACAACGTGTATCTTCCGTCGGTAAGTGTAGCCTAGAGTTGAGATACAGTTGCACGCAAGGTCAGTTTCGCAGGTGCAACAGCTTTCCAGTTTTTTTTTTTGCTGGCTTCTCACACACTAGGAAAAACCCTTTGAATTTTTAGTGTTATCTTATGTGCCCTTTCCTCAGTTACAAGAGCATTTTCTGTCTACTTTGATGGTGGCTTGTCTTTTATTTTGTTAATTACATCGGTAATTTTTTTTTTTTTTTTCAGGATCATAGCAGAGACCCAGATTGTTTCCAGTTTATCAAGAACGATTTACTCAACAATCTTCATTAACTGTACTGCAAAATTCAGCACCTATAAATTTACAGCCAGCGCTGTAATTCTATGAGGTTACTGAGTTTCGGCAAATGCAATATCGCGACAAGACTCTTACACGAGCGCTCGGTTCATTCAAACAGAGGCTAACCAGAGTGAAAGCAAAGCTTAATTGACTGTGCGGCGGTTCAGTTCTTTTTGGAAACTGATGTTCTGCCAACGTCCCGAGAACAGATACAAACTGCCGGCAGAAACCACAGACACACACAAGGTAATTGGATAGCTTTGACCCAATTACTATGTTTCCTTCAGCCCACCTCTGCCAACACACCCACAGCTTGACACGAAATTCAAGGCAATCACAAAAACATGATTCGGAATTTGAGTAGCTAAAACTCATTACTAATTTAGATAGGATGCCATGACTAGTAGCTATTGCAGCTATTCTAAATTTACATCTAGTGTCCAATACAAAGTTTGAAAGGGTTAAGCTCATCATCCATGAAATATAGACATTCAAAATCAGTAACGTTTTTATTGTCACTCTATAGTGTGTGTAATACTGTGAATGTCCCGTGCACGGCAAAAGGTAACATCAGCTTCACCACACACCCTAACCGGTGAAAAACCCACACACATTTGTTCGTGTCGCAGATATAGCCAACTGGCCCTCTAACAGTTTACGGCTGTCTTTAAAAATAAATCGTGAAGCACTAGGGCACCAGCGACGGAAGGCTCTTATGAGAGAACCTGCGACCCCCGATCATCTCCATTTCTATTTAGGATTAGTACCCCGCTATAACAAACGTACACCGAATGCTGACTCAGCAAGCTAAACGCAAGAACGCACCTGCTGGCAACAGTCCCGAGCCTACGAATCCGCTTCTGACAATACATACTCAAGTATCCTCATACTGATGAATAATTCCCTCTTTCTAAAGAAATTGCATTGACTGTAAGCGAATAACAAACACAGAATACTTGCAAAAAAAATGCTCATCGAAAGGAAACTGAGTAATTAATGTCATTGAGTTATGCTGCTCACAAGCATTCTGACAAACATTGGTCAAACTCGCAAACAGATCAACCGATCATCTCAAGAATTTAATTATTTGTGCCTTTTAACATTACTAACAACTCCTGTAACTTTCATAACAATCCATTCACAATTATTTGAGTTATTGTGCTAACAAGCATAGAATTAAAAATAACAACAAACTAAGGTACAAACCAACAGATCATCGCAAAAATTTGAGAAGTTATTCATTGTGACTCTGTGATATACCTAAAAATTCGTGTAAATTTCATTAAAATCCGTCCATACCTTTTCGAGTTATGGCACTAAGAAAAAGGAAGCAGACAAACAGATGAACGGATCTGTAGTGAAAGTTATTCATCCGTTCTTCATAACATACTCAACAATCCCTGTAAATTTCATCAAAAGTTGTCCATAACTTTTTGAGTTATTTTGGTGACAGATAGACAAACTCGACCATAACATAACCTTGCTCCTTGGCGGAGATAATAATATAGGAGCACACATGCTAGAATATGTTTTCCTCAAGATGGAGTTTCCATAGCGAAGATTCAAGAAGAAATTTATTTATTTGTCATTCTTGGTTGATAGGTGTTTTATTCGCCGCTTTGGATCAACTTTTAGGCCTGTAGTTACAGACCCATTATGCTCGATGCTTCTTCAAATCAGCTCAGTCTCACCGCTCTTGAAATTTGATCCAAGGTGGGGAATCGAACTCACAAGGCTGATAACGACACGATATCTACATATATCCTTCGTCACTATACTGTTACACTTTTTCTTAATAAAAGAATAACATGAGGGAAATATAAATCATGATCACAAGTCGGAGTTTGTTCGTATTCGTACTGAACGTCCCTTTCTCGCTGGGCTCCTATCAGTGGATTTTTTTCTCGACTGATTCATCTTTCACGAGTCGTCTAAAAATTCGGAGCATAAATTCTAGCAATTCATCCTATTTTTTGCTGATTTTCATAAACAACTTCACCGTTAACAAAAACCATTTAAAACTCATAAGCGTGAGAACTTTCCTACACTTATTCACTATTCACATACCATCTAAAACCGCTTAACGTAAATCGTAGCAACTCATACTTCCATCCAGTTTTCCACTGAATTTTCCTACACTGATTCCCAGTTCACGAACCATCCAAAAATCTTGCACATAAATTAGAGCATATAACTCACAGCGACGGGGCGCCAAGCAGCCTCTGTCAACAGTGCCTCGCGTCGACACGGCCTTCACTCGTTAATGCTGAGCAGCAGATTTAGGAGAGCATGTTGGTCATGCTGATACGATTGACCTTTTCTTTCAAGACAAGCCGCTGTGTCATTCTCTCATCAGGCTTCGTCGCGGGATTCTACATCTAATCTAACTTGCTACCCTTGACAATGAGTCGGATTATACAAGTTGAAGGCTTTCAAAAGCGGTGCTGGATCTGGAAAGATGCTTGGTGTCATAGTAGGTGACATGGTAGATTTGGAACAGCTTTCGGCAAAGTTGCTCCTTAGAAGCCTTTAATTCTGTACACAGAGTGATATTTCAAATTATGTATTACATAAGTTGAAGGCCATCAGAACTGAGACAGAGAATAATATCTGTTTTTTTTTTTTTCACTCAACACTGCAGCTTTTGAATATTTCCTTTTAAACCTTTTTTGTGAAAGAGGTAACTTTCGGATCGGCTTCCTAGTTTGGGATTATAAACTCACCGCTGAAACGTTCGAAACTGCTTTGAAGTTGGAGAGAAGCTCTGTGTTACTGTAGGTAACGTTGTGACTATGGTTCCTAATCATTTCCAAACCGGACTCCTTTTGGATTCGATGAAGTTTCTGATGTCCTCTTCTTTCTTCATGAACACATGCAGAACACACCCATACTTCATTTATATTCCGGTATTTATTTATTATTAATGAAATACTGCTAGTACCGTCCCTGCCCCGACCTATCCGCCCGCACTATCGTCGTCTCTCACGACGATTTGTGTGCGTGTTTGTGTGCGCGTGAGCGGCGTTCAAGTAGGCGCGCCTCGCTGCTCGCTGTATCGCTGATTAAGTAGGGTTAGGTTAGGTTAGGTTAGGTTAGGTAATGTTAGGTAACGTTCGGTAATATTAGGTAACGTTAGATAACGTTAGGTAAGGTTAGAAAGGTTTGATTGGGTTAGGTTGGGTTAGGTTAGGTTACGTTAGGTTTGATGGTTAGGTAAGGAGGTTAGGTTAGGTAAGGGTAGGTTAGGTTAGGCTAGGTTAGGTTTGCCTAGGGAGTGTTTATTTTAGTAGTGGCGCGCGCAGGAAAGCTTACGTGAACGCAAAATTGTCGTGAGAGACGATAGAGCTACCCGCCCACCACCTATTGTCTCGAAATCCACTCAAATTTGCTCATCTTTCTTGACTGTCAGTGCCGCCCAATTTGACAACCACAGGCTAGATTGTTCCTAATGAAAACACAATTATCCTAAATGTGAATATCTTTATAAGCTGGTCATGTTCAACCAAATATAGCTTTATTCCAAGGAATTCCTCCCCATCAGAATTTGCCAGAAACTGTTATCATCGAACCCTGTTGCTAACTATACTGAAGTTTGTTTCGCAATTCTCTATTATGAAATTTGATCTATTCGTCATCTTCATTAACTCTATAATCGACATTCTGTTGAAATTTTGAGTAAACGGAATTACCAAACCTGCAAGGATCATAATATTCGGTAAATTTTTACAAAAATCCAATACGGAGTTCAGCTAATTCACTACTAGAAATGGATAGCTGTCTATTAGAGAAGTGCAGTGATACCCATATATGTCAGTCCGAAATGCATAATTTTTTAGATATATGACTTTGAAGTTTCCATTGTTTTTCTATGGGAGAAAATAGCCAGTGTCATCATAGGCTTGCTAGTTATACAATAGGAACGTTATTAACCCAATATAACCTAACCCAACTTAACCTAACCTAACCTAACCTAATCAAATCCAACTAACCCAACTTAATCCAACCTAACCCAGCCTAACCCAACCTAACCCACCCTAACCCAACCCAACCTATCCCAAACTAACCCAAACTAACGTAAACTTACCCAAACTAACCCAACCTAACCCAAACTAACCCAACCTTACCCAAACTAACCCAACCCTACCTAATCTAATTCAGCCTAGCCCAACCTAAACTAACCCAACCTATCCCAACCCATCTATCCCAACCCATCCTAACCTAATCCAACCTAACCTTTAAGTTGGGTTTGAATAGGTTAGTTTGGTTGGGTTAGGTTAGCTTGAGTTAAGTTAGGTTAGGTAGGGTTGGGTTAGGTTAGGTTGGGATATATTAGCTAGGGTTAAGTTAGGTATGGTTGGGTTGGGTTAGATTAAGTTATGTTGGGTTAATAAGGTTCCTATGGGATCGCTAGCAAGCCTGAGATGACACCGACTATTTTCTCCCATAGAAAAATAATAGAGACTTCAAAGTCATGTATCGCAAAAACTATGCATTTCCGACTGATATATACGGTATCACTGCACTTCTCTAGTAGACTACCATCAATTTCTAGTAGTGAATTAGCTGGACGCCATATTGGACTTTTGTAAAAATTTACCGAAAATTCTTTACATTTTATATTTCAAATTGCCTCCATCAGGTGCTTCCATCCTACATCTCACACACAGGGAAATCTCTATATATAACGACATGTTAAAATACACCATTATTTAATGAGCTGGTCAAAACAGGAATCTGATTGGATTTGCCTATTAATTGGCAAAAATGAGACTACCATTACAGGCGTTTTTCTTTGTGTAGAACATGAATACATTCGCTACTGAAAATCTGTTTCCTAGTAAGCCGAATGTTCTCTTCATAGTGAATAGGTTTTTACCTTCCGTGTACCCTGAAGCCCAAGTCGCATTAGTTGCTACACAAAAAATTAAAGACAGTGCAACAATCAAACGGTTTATAATTACCTTATATATAATGTAAATCCAATCAAACTCCTGCTTTGATTGACCTCTTTAAGGTTAAGTCTAGCTGGGCCTCAGCAGAGAGCTCCCTTATTTTACATAGTGTTTAATATTTAAGTTAAAACTTTTGCCTCCAGCTGCTCGCTATATGTACTCTTAATTCAAGAAAATATTTATCGCATAGGAAGTAAACAAATTTCGAATTTAGTAAGAAACTGCATGAAACAAATGGGTCTTATAGTGGGAGGACTGCATGTGTATACTTACTTAACGTCATGACGATTTTTCCATGTGCACCATGACGATTTTTCCATGTGCACCAAATATTTTGTAGCTTCGTGTACGTTTCCCTCCAAACCACAATGAGTAATTTCCTAAGCCAGTGGCGTTAGCTACAACGCTTACACATGCGTCAAGGTTCAGCGGCAACACCGCATGGGAGGCATGTGATCTCACATTCCTTAAAACGATCATCGGTCAACGAGCGGCATTCGGTCGGCTACGGCATACCACGGCATTTGAAGCCCAATATAAACATCGACTGCTTCATTTTTTTATCGTCTGAGATATCAACTGATCAAAATCCCACCAATTAATGGTACAGAAACAGTTGGTTGGTTGATGGTTGCTTGGTTATATATTGCTACCAGCTTTATTTTTCTCTACGTCGAGATATTAGTAACTATTACGCAGGAGTAATTCATTCCTTCAACGGCGTTGGGGTTGTTGCTTTGCCATTGGAAAGCTAAACATTAAAGATATCTGAAATACCTGTAGTATGGATACGGAGTTTCACTTTCTTCCCACAGTAAAGCTTTATGCGCTCACAGCCCACGTACGATAAGCAAATTGCGTAGACAATCAATGAAGGAAAAAGAAAAAAATATTTTTCACAGTGAGACCACGAAGAGCGAAGAAACTTGAGATTTCCCAGAAGTTTTGTAGTTAGCTTCTGTCATCACCCAATGCATCACCCAATCACGGCGGGAGCTAATAGTACTCCCAATTGCTTACCTTTAAATTATATATATATATATATACACTAGTCGACAATTTATATACATACATATATACACTTTTGTACACGGGACCTACAGTCCGTTTTGATGGCCTACAATCATGGTTATTACAACATTATTCCCTTATACCGTGATAGGAAAAATACAAATAAATAGAGATAGAAATATTTATCTGAAGAAATACATAAGTAAACAAATACACATGTGTTTAATTAAATAGTGTTGATATATGTAGTGTACAATTACATACCGTTGACTATTATTATCATTATTACAGTTGTTTTTGTTTTCATTTCTATTATACACCTATTTTAACCACCGCTAGCACACTAGTAACTATTTACACCTAGGCCGTCCGATCATCACCTCACCTACGAGAATAAAACATTAGAGAAGCTACAGATACCATCTGGCAACACCCTTTACAGTTAAGGTAGTTAGCTGGCTCAACCTTCTCGCCTTGCAATTATGTTCAGAGCTGCGCTACAGTTACGTGCTAATTGCTACTGGCACAAGAATGGAAAAAATTGGAGCAACTGAGTCAGCAACGACGAAAAAATACTGCAAATTTCCAAAGAGTGAACGTGGCAGCGGCGCAAAGGTTATGTGGTCTGGCTCTGCGGCATTTCGGGCTGCTGCGCCATTCCTGGGCCTGGATTCTGCTGCTCCAATGCTGGGCCTGGATTGTAGAGCTCCAATTCTGGGACTGGATTCATCTGCTCCAATGCTGGGCCTAAATTCTGCTTTTCCAATGCTGGGCCTGGATTCTGCTTTTCCATTGCTGGGCCTGAATTCTGCTTTTCCAATGCTGGGCCTGGATTCTGCTTTTCCAATGCTGAGCCTGGATTCTGTTGCTCCAATTCTGGGACGGGATCCTGCTGATCCAGATCTAGGCCTGCATTCTGCTGATCAGATCTGGGGCTGGATTCTACTGATATTTCTGGGCCTCGATTTCCAAATACTTTATAACGTTTCAGGGACTTGTCTTTTAAGTATTGTTTCGCAAAGAAGTACCGATGCCACATATGAGATTTTCTGCAATTTCTATACGTTGATATTATAAAAATTATGATGAATGTGGGTTTGTGACCAAACATTGAATATCTAATAGGTGAATAATACAAAGTTATTACACTGAATAGAAATGTGTCCCTACCATCATAAATTTATGAATAGTTTATGAATCCTTCTCAAGGTGATAGTCAGGACGCGAGAACCGTACTTTATTTCTACAGTACATAAACTGTTATCTAGATCAGCTTCTGAATTATTATTACCATTTTAGATATTACCCTTAAGGCCTTCTAACTTTTTTCACCTTAGCGGAACATCTGAATTCAAAATTTGGAAGGCAGAGTAAATGTCGTCAGCGTACGCCTGCAAGAATAGTTACAACTTTTGATCTTCATCTTATCATTATTTATTGTATTCTTTTCTTATTCATGAGTGTCTTACGTTTGCAGGACTGTTTTTAATGCAGACTTTTTTTATCGACAAGATGAGTTTACTGTAGGCACTGACGTCCCGTCTGGATATTATAATATTTTGGAAAAGCAGTTTCAAGAAGATTATTTTCCTCAGGTTTCTCAAATTCACTGATGCATAGACGCAAAGCATTTCTATCATACGCTGTATATTTCCATCCGGTATGATCTATAATCTCTGTACTTAGGTATCGACGCAAAGTAAATACTTCTTCTACCCTGCAACAATTTCATCCTAGATTTCTTCAATACCTGTGGTCAACTATGCCTCACTAAGCAATTTCAGGATTTCTTCACTATACATCTGCAGTCATTTGTTGATTCAAAATAATTACCTCCGTACGCTGCAAAGTACTCCAGGATATCCTTCAATATCTACAATCAAAAATTGATGCAAAGTAATTACCTCACTTTGCATAAGTTTCACCCAATATCGCCTTCATTTCCAGAACTCAGACACTGATGTAAAGCAAATAGCCCTTCGCAGTGCAGCATTTTCACCCAAGCTGCATTCACCACTTGGAATTACGCAAGAAAAATCTTTGTAGATTGCTTGGCTCTGTCCGACTGTGAACTTAGGCAACTGCCTGCCAATGCTTGATGAGATCAGCCAATTATCCAATGTAAATTGGCATTGCCTCCCCGCTCTGCAGCTGCACAGAGCACGATCCCGCAAAAGTGAGAGACCTAATCTAAATGAAACGGTTCTTACTAAACAGGAGATCTTGCATGCGTGTTGTTAGATCATTGGGAAATTGGGGTAAAAAGCATGTGTTAACTATTAACGTGATGATGTTAGTTGATAGTGTCTGAGAAATAGATTGTTTTACTCTGAAACTACATAATAATTTACAGAGAGGGTTCATCTGGCCAACCTCTTAAGCTTATTATGTCATCCTTTTGATATCAATTGACACTGACTCTAAATTGAAATTGCTTTCACTTCAAAATATTCAGAATCAACTTCTGGCAATGTAAAACCATCCAACAAAGAAAATCTAAGGAAACTAACTCGTTTTAGTAACATAGACGATATTTATGGCAAAAACCTGTTCTGATCCAAAAACATATAGCTGAACCTATTTTTAAGAACCAAAATATTATTATCAGCTGCAACGAAGATTTTAATAGGACTTTATGCTCAATAGCATTAATAGTTGTTTTGATAGCACAGAGAATAATGAAAGCATGGTTTTGAAACAAATGGCCCAGTTTCACTACTCTTCAATTTGGGGCACGTACTATTACTATTCACTACAACTGGCGCTATATATAATAGGGTTTTATAACTAAACACACCCGGATAATCTTAGTACTAGCTTGACTCAGAGGCTGATTCTACGGCCACACGGTGCAATCGTGCGCTTAACTTATGAGCCGACATTCAGCTTGCTTATTGTCAAAGTCGATATTCGAGATACCTCCGGAAAATACTCAAGTTGAATAACATGCGAATTCCATGCCCGCTCATAAATTGAGCGTGCAACTACATAGTGTGGTCCCGGTAATGGATGCCACCAGAGCTTGATATAGGAGAAGAGAGGCTTGGGTTATTCCACTACAAATCGTGATTGTCGCATACTGTCTGACGAAGGAACTCCAAAGAATGGCCAATTACACGGAGAAAAATATTAACCTAGGCGAAAAGTTTTCTAAATATAGAGGAACTATAGGGCCCAGCTTCCGGATCCTAGAGAGATGTGTGGCACTGGTTATCACTCGCCTCATAAGATATAGGAACTAAAATTGCAGATATAGGATATAGGAACAGGAATTGCAGATATAGGATATATGAACAGGAATCGCAGGTATGGGAAATAGGGACATGAATTACAGATCGTATAGCTTTAGTTTTTTTTACTATAGAGTTTCAGAGACACACGGGTAAGCCATTTACCTCGGATAAAATCAAAACGAGTCGAGGATAATCATATAAGCAAAACTAATAACACCGTTATTGTTCGCGCTCCGTTAATGACACATGGATGTACTGGACTGTTTACAACTCGATTTGGTTCAACAACGATACAGTCTCAATTTATAATGAAAAATTTCGATTATGTTCATACACAATGACGCATGACTTACCTCGACCTGAGATGAAAACCATAGAATCATGTACATTATAAACAAAATGACTCTCGGTGCTGTTCTTGCTGAAAGAGGCACGGGCTGTACACAGCTCACCTCGAGTAAGGTTCAGAGTCGGACAAAAAGTCAAAAGAGAGACGGAAAGAATCCGCATTCTGGCCGAACAAAGCAGGTTAGCTGCAGCCAGTCTGCGTCGCTCACACGTAAGGTGGATGGGAGACTGGGTCATTGGCAAAGTTCACATTTACAGTGAAGGTGAAAGTGGTTTGTCTGTGTGTATGTCTGTGTGCGCGCCCTGCCGCAGTGATTCCAGGCTGGGAAGGTCGGGAGGAAGGAGGAAGTGCGACGATTCTTACCGAGAGTATTCCAGCTTCTGTGGATTACCCTGTTCAGATATGATTGCTAAACAAATTATATACTATAATGCAGATCTATAGCTTCAAATGAACGCCTGAAAACCCCTTACTCATAAGCTCGTATTGAGGTTCAAAAATACATATTCGATACCATTATACCAATTTCAATTTATAGAACCAAAGTCTTCGTGTGGAATAATATATAACGAATATTAGCTTCCATATATATTTATATAGTAGGGTACTAGCACAAATAATTTTGTGTAACATTTCAAAACGTTCTGATAAAAACAACAATAAATGCGAAATTTTCATACAGAGCTTGAGATAATGCAAAGACTCAAATGGGTGGGTTAAGTTATTTGTAACCTTTTTCTTCTGATACACGCATGCAAAGAAATAAGCAAAGTCATATTTCACCACAATGTTTTATAAGAGTAAACGAGCTAGTGAAATCATTCATGAAATTCAAGTAAGGTCGTTCTATGTTTATTGAATCTGATATAAACTCAAACTTTCTGAGAGACGCTACTATTGACATAACAGGGTATGCATATTTATTGTTGTACGTATCTATATCTTCTAAAATGAAAATGCACACCTTCACTAGATCCTCCAAATTCGAAAAGAATACAATAGATTGAGGTATTTATCATTTAGAACTAAAAAATGTTTCCATTCTCGGTAATATTATAAGCATTTCTTTGTTAACAAAATGTGATTATCAACTATTTTAATGCAGTTATTATGAATAGTGTGATGATAGCGGGATAATATCTCAATTTCGTTATATGATGAAACATGTTTCAAAATTCCTACCCTGAGCATTCATACATATATTTATTTATATAAACATCAGGTATCTTAAAGCAAGAAAGACCTCGAGCAATGGCACACTTTAATTATAAAATAATAACTCGAGTGTTTACAGAGGGCAGCAGCCTTCACACGGTGACAATATAAGCTTGTGATAAATACGATAACATGAAATGCAATCAAGCTGGAAGTAAAGACTTATTGTTCTGTGTCAGACTCCAATAAATTACTCTGGAGTAGAGCGCGTTTAATCATTCGCCTCAAATGCCATGTGTTATCGTGCCCTCCTATAAAGACGAGACATTTCCGTGCTCTTCCTTCAAAGACCTCGAATGTTCATGTGCATCAAGACCTTCAGTCTATAAGGGCTCAATTATAATGGAAATACGAGGGCATCTGAAGACCTCGTTACAAAAGAGACCTCTTTTTCTGCCACTAAATTGCCTGCTTAGGCACGACTGCGCAAGAGGAGCATCAGCGGACGCTCGTCCTGCCCGCCAAGCGCACGTCTATTTATAATTGTAGAGCGAATAAATCGGATTGATTTTATCAGTTGAGACATGGAAAAATAAATTAGGTATTTGGAGCAGTCGCGATCTTTATTGGAATCGGACAAAAACTACCGGCGGGGGCACGGGCGAGTGCGGGTGACCTTTGCAACAGTGGCTGCTGAGCGGCCCTCACGCCTGCCACTGTTCATTTCCTATGACAGGAGTGAAGCTGTGGTGGGGGGGGGATGCAGGCAATTAAGGTACTGATAGTGTTGGGTGGAACCTGACTTGTATCGTACCATCCCTAACCCCTTAACGCCGGAATAAATAGACAATTTTAGTAGGAGCAGCACTGTTCGAAGCGGGCCTGGAAGTAGACACACAGTAAATATCCCACACTGTCGCCTATACATTATCGCTTTCGCTTGGCTGAAGCGGGATAAACATTTCCGAAATTAGGGTACAGTCGAAACGGAACAGTAAATAACAACTAGAGCCCTCAGAGAGTTCAAATGAGGTTAGGAAAAAAAGCTCCGGCAGGAAAAAAGCCCCGGTAGGAAAAAACCCCGATTGGAAAAAAGCCCGGTGAAAAAAAAAACCGGTAGGAAAAAAGCCCCGGGGAAAAAAGCCCCGGTAGAAAAAAAACGGGGAAAAAAGCCCCGGTAGGAAAAAGCCCCGGTAGGAAAAAAGCCCCGGTAGGAAAAAACCCCAGGTGGAAAAAGCCCCGGGGAAAAACCCCGGTAGGAAAAAAGCCCCGCCTATCTCCTAATGTACATTTATTGCCCACACTTAGTTATTTTGAAGCAAACTATTAAAATAAGTTAAATTATACTGTACTGCATTTTCCTACCCTAATTACCTAACGAAACCAACTCCTAGCCCAGTCTAGCTTTTTCTTATTGAACGTAGCCTAATCTAACCACATATAACTAAACCCAACCTATTCTGACATACATTACCTAGCTTCTTTTAGCCTATCTTACAAGTTCGTAACTTGCTTCACCTAACCCGACCTAACCTTGCTTAACCTCAACTAACTGGCCTTAACGTTTTTTTTTTCATTACATCGATGAAGTAAGAGAAAAGCAGGCCTCGCCCACCTAACATTTCCTAATGGTTTGAATCCTTGTGTAATTCCCTAACTTTTCATACTTCAGTAATTTATACCTGATAGGCCCAACAAGCAGAGAGTGTAACGGGAGGACTCAATGGGACTAAAATAAAATTCAGCCGTGACCGCACTGCATGTAGCCAAATTACGTCACACCGACGAATCAAAGTACATATTTGAGCGGTCGGACCTCAGGCCTTCATAGGTTGGGTTCGTATTCCTAACCAATAATATATTCAGTGTTATATTCTTGACGCAGGAGAACTCATATGAATATTTATTGCTCGAAGTTTCTGTACTTGACAATGATCTTACAGTAATGTATCAGATATAGGACGTTTGGTTGGAAACCTAATTCTAAGAATAAAAAGAAACACAAAGGTAGCGATCTTACAGTGTTTTGTGCATGGGTGCAACTCAAGTAGCTGGCCAGTCAGGAGCGGTAGATGGAATGAATTAAGTCCAACAAATGCAGCGATATGTTTAAATATGTTAGGTGAAGAGCACTGACAATAAATACGATGTGTAAATGCGGCTTCGGCTATACCGAACTAGATTTTGCCTCTGGTGCTGTGAAAGTTTCCACCAGCTTTCACTGAATGTTTTATTGATAAATGTAGCTTGTTCAGTTATCATATATTCTCTTGAATCTATTCATTTATTCCTTTGCTCGAGGGATGAAATTAACACTTGGTGACGATTTAATAGGCGAACTTGATTAGAATACTCATGGGCTGCTCAGACGGCGCGTTCGTCGATGTTGACGTGATTAATGACGTCACTTTTTAATGCTAGTTGCCCGTGAGGAGCCCAAAATTGACGAACCCGAAATTGAAAAAAAAAGTGGCTAGGAAAATCAGACCTGCCCTCACCTAACCTACCAGAAGTTAGGATGGGTGCTAATTCGTCTGACCAAAATAAAGTTCGGATAAAGAAGATATACGGCCTAAAGCGTGGGGTCATTGGGTACGTGTAATTTTTAGGTGAGTGGTGAGGTACCCTAACCTAAGCTCACCTAACCTATCATCACCTAACCTAAGCTCACCTAGCTAATCTAACTTAACCTCACATCACCTACTTCATGGGTTCTTGCAACGCATATTCGCACATGCAAATACTGGGTCAAATTTAGCTTAGACAATAATTTAGTTCGCTTAAATATGCTGTATTCAAATAAATGAATAGAGCTCCCAAATATAGCTTCAAGAGAAACCGGGGCTTTTTTCCTACCGGGGCTTTTTTCCGGTTACCCTCAAACCTCCGCCAAGCGAGGCAACGATAACGAAAAATTTAAAATGGTTTTGAAACTATGATTTCATTTGTACCAACACCAAAATCTACTTGTTGGTGCCTTTTGACAGTAATAACAGCTTCTGTAATTTCCTTGAAAATCCAGTCATAGCTTTTCGAGTTATGTTCCTTAGAAACATTATCCACAGAAACAAACAGACCGAACATCAAATTTGATCATTTAGGTCTTTTAACATTATTAACAATTCTTGTAAATTTTATAAAGATCCATTCATAACTTTCTGAGTTATTTTGCTAACAATTATAAAATCAAACAGAGACAAACAAACAAGCAGATCATCACAGAAATTTCGTCATTTACTCTTTGTAATATAACTAACAGCTGATGTAAATTATATAAAAATCTGTCAATGACTTTTTGAGTTATGGTACTAAGACATCAAGGCAGACAAACGAACAAACAAACGGTTGAACAGATCTTCACCAAAAGTTAATCATCTGTTACTAAGTACTAACGTGCCTATACAATCCCTATGAATTTTGTAAAAATCCATCCATTCAGAACTCTTTGCGTTATCTTGGTGACACATAAATCAACAAACAGATAAAAAGACAGGCAAACAAATACGACAAGGCCTCTAACATTATTCAATGCACAATAATTCGATATTTTTATTCAAATAATGGCCTCCTACACCGTGCTCACTATGGTCGCTCAAGGGCGAATTCATACGTCTGTAACTTGGTTCTTAATACGTGCATCTCGGTGTCCGCATAGCGTGCTGTGTCCTTGTGAGCACAAATTAAGTGTGTGTTTATTAAAAGATCTTTTAAAATGTTAGCCGCCACGTCACCTAGCTAACCAAGTGTTATTAGCACAGTTTCAGATATTTTAAAAATTTAATTTGGAATTAATTGGAACTCTGGAACTCTAGGAAGCTCTGCCCTCTTCTGCAGTTCTGCTGGTGCGAAGGGACACAGAACGCTGATGCATGTGCGTTGTCGTGTGTGGAACCGCCAGTTCAGACGAAATCGTAACCTCTTGGCAGGGTAATAATTTTGGTTTTTGGAGAGCTGAACTGGGGAGAATTTGATCAATTTCCGCTTAGATATTCTGGTCTATAGATAAAAGGCCCCCCATAGTTGCTCAATACGCAAGTAATTCTATTTCATTTTAACTAAGAATGCTCAAAATTCCTGGAAAATATACAGTTTCATATCATGAGGTGCAAAAACGATAATAGTACTTTGTAAGTATAGAAACAATCTACGCATGTACAAACACAATACGCAGGCAGGCCACTACAAATGCTAAAATCACGGAGTAAATGAAGATAGTGACGTCATCGAAGCGCATGCGCAGGCACAACCAATTTAATAATAAAGTTTAACATATTCAACAAAAATTACAGCAGCTGCTCCAGTTTTCAATCGGTCTAACAAAAATTATTGCATCTGATCGGATGATAACCTCAATTCATCCATATTAATTAATTATGAATCATTATACAGTATTTATTTTTTGGGAAATTGCCTATAAAATATTAGCCGGCATCTCCACTAAAATTTCAGTGTCCCTGGTGCTGTTGGTGGGAGGTGTCACAATTGTGGTGCTGCGTGTTTTTCTTTACTTCATTAGTAACTATATCGTGAATCTCGAAAATTTTACAGTGTATTCTTGAGCATTATGTCAGTGAAACTGTGATTCGCCAAAAATGTGACAAAAAGTGCAGGTATCACATGATTTGTAAAATGTATAGGCTAGGTACGTTAATCGAACTTGAACAGAAGATAAAGGCGTTTTTCTATAACGTATCGCAGGAAAGAAGACTATGATTAGAGAAGAGCCACCGTTTCAGTGACAGAGTTTTACGATCTACCAGTTTGATTCGTAGTCCGCACTAAGATTGCACGTGAGTGAGTTCTGTTTGACAGATTAGTGAGGTTTGGCTATAGATTTCTGAATGCGGATTTGTGTTAAGAGACTCTGTAATTTCTTTACTTCTGGAGTATAAGTTACGGTTTGGGATTACTTTTATCGCTTTACTTCTGCCCAGTCAGAAATTGCAATATCACATACCATTTGATGCTGCTAACCATGCACCAGTAGACTGTGGATAAATGCCTATGATTTTCCCATAGGACATCCAGATTAAATTTAAGTTTGCAATTATATTAATTCAAAGGACGCCCGAGCGGCGAAGACTACCTAGTTAACAGCACTATTGAGTACCTACTTTAGATCCTGAGAGGGCGAGTTTGATGTCCCCACTTCTGCTACGTTGATCTAACCCGGTTAGTTTGCTTAAACTTGTCCAGAAATTCAATTTTGTATGTCAGAGTCGTCATTTTAGACTAATTTTCTAGCGTTTATTGCATGTGTATTACCTTTGAGACGGCTGAAAGATCCATCCCGCTGTGCAGGATTCAATTTGAGGCTGTCCCAAGTATAACCAGCTGGCGATTATCACTCGCCCCACAGTGACAAGGTTATCGCTCAGCACTGAAGTGCCAAACAGTTCAAAGCTGATCGAACTTTATTACTGCAACTCTATACGGACCTATCCAACCCGATTTTAGTGTTGCAAGTCAAACGTGCAAGTAATTTATATAGGCTAGTAAGCTCATTTATTTGATTCATATCATTAAAACTACTCGCCTCCCAAAAGAATATTGAGCGTACCCGGGACGCCCGAAACGCCCTCGAAAAAGATATTCATGGCTAACTTGAACGCCTGCAGACCCACACTGCCGTAAAAATCATTGGCCGTCCCTAAAGCTAATATGTCTCAATTACTTTAGGGGAAGCTAGAAATTCTGCTAGAGCACTAATTTCGACAATGAATTCCATCCCATGGTTAGTCACTCGAACTGTTAACCCTATTCTCACAAGCCTCTTATTTTGCTACAAGGGTACTTTGTCCTATTGTATTCCTATGGCGAAAAAATACTTTATACTGAAATAGCACAACCTGGTATGGTCAATTTTCCGAATCGAGAATTCACGGAATTTAAGAAAAAAAATAAGTTTTGGGACTAAGTGGACGATTCTAATACACTTTTTTTTTTTTTTTTTCTATGACGTTTCCCTCGCAAATGCATATTTTTCAAGATATTTGACTTTGAAGTTGACTGCAGTGTCTAATTATGTCAATCGTGACTCGTTGAAACAAATTTATTATTCATTAGCTTATTCTTTGTTTATCCAAAATATTATCATCTGGGGTGCAGCCCCTCTAGTTTACATATGTAAACTAGAAGTTGTACAAAATAATATAATAAGGCGAATACTTCGCGTTAAACGAGATCGAAATAATATACCGTTAATGAATCGTAGTGATATGTACCGCAATTTACTAATGTTGCAACTTCAAGATGTGTATAACTATTCGCTTCTTACGTTTTTCCGATCGCTCATACATAACCATCCTCTTGTCTTTCAACAATATTACGGATCACTCATACCTCATCAAAACTACGAGATGAGACGAGTCATTCTTAATCTTCCAAATGTTCGTGTTGATGTAGAGAAACGTTCAACTATTTTCCAAACAGTATCACTTGTTAATTGAATTCCAACACACCTATTAGATCCTATGTCTTATGACGCCTTTAAAAAGCGGTATAAAGATTATGTTATGCAATTGTATTCGTCTAATTACTACTTGTTACCCAAAAAAGTTCCACTACTTTTCTATGGGTTATGCAGATATATTACTGTACGCATATTGAACTCAGAAAGTTTTCATTATTGTAATGTTTTATCTGTGTGTAATGAAAATAAACCTATCAATATACGTAAACAAGGCTGCCCCTTTTAAAGAGAAGTGAATGCCTAGGCTTCGGTTGCTGTGAGCTATTGCCAATAACTTTATTCATTCAGAGAAATCTTTGTAATAGTCAAAAATGAGCTTAGTAGTCAGCATATAAACAACTCAACGACTAAATTAAACTAACTGAACAATCATTTAACTACTGCCACGGCGTACAGAAATTAACTTAGTAGGCATCATTAAACTACCGCCACGACCACTATAAACTAACTTCGCAGTCATCACTCAACTATCACCACGGTTCAATATAAAAGCCGTCCTCAACCTCTCTCTTCTCCCCACCACTGCAGCTAATTTAGTCGGCCGCCTTTGCTTCTGTCTCCTACCTGCCATTTTTCATGATAAAGTCTATCAGAACATCTGTCAGTGAAAAGCCTGGTAATTTTACACGTCGCTGTGTCCGTGCCACGAGTTTCTCTCTCAAAGTTACCCCATTTTCTGGTTGGAAAGAAAACGAGAGTGGCAGCGCCGAGTGCGGGCTGGAGGGTCCATTTGGAGGCTGCTGAATTGTAGATACTCGCCTGGTGGCGAGTCCTGATTTTGTGTTGAGAAGTAGGTCATTACTGGTGAAAATTGGGTGATGTGTGCTTGCTAGTGACTGACGAAGGGATGTTGTAGATACTTGACTGATGGTGTGTGATGCATGATAGTTGTAATGAAAAGGTAGGTCATTGCGAGTCATAATTGGCTATGTGTTAGTGACGCAAAAATGCTGTAAATACTTGACTAACGGACTGTGATTCGTTTTGCTACAAGGTAGGACATTAGTACTGAAGCAGGCTTGAATACTTTAGTTGGGAAGAAATATTGTAGATACTGGTCAGATGCTGAGTGATATCTGTTGAAAATGAGAAGATGAGTGATGGGAGAGTAACAACTTTGTACTGAAAATTAGCTTATCAAAAATAAAATTGGTAATTTTCTAAAAATAAAATTACAACGGTTCACCAGTTAAAGTGAGCATTTCAGTGACGGAAATTAACTCGTAAATAATACTAAGTAAGCTGGCACAGCGATAATTGAAACACAGGCAAAAAAGAATTTGCTCGGCATTGAGCATTAATTAGCTCATATTTCTATAGACTTGAGATGGCTGCAACACCAAGACCAGTGGTGACAAGCAGTGAGAGTAAATTCATTGCTTTTGAAACACCCGAATACGGACTGTGGATATCCTTGTGTCTTCTGTGTCTAGTGAGACAATAATTATTTAGCTCATCTGCGCATCAATTGAGTTTCTTTTTCCCGTAGGAAGTGCACAGCTTTGTATGTGCAGTTGATGGTCATGATCACCCGCGAACCAAATGAGAGAGGTGATAATGATTTCGTTGAAGATTTAAGCATGTTTATATGTTTGTAAATATATATATATATTTGTCTTTCCACCCAAAAAGTGATTGAAGGAGTTGAGCAATGTTCATAATGTTTTGTAGGAGTTTGGTTGGTTGACCTAGATGTGATCCATGCCAAAAAACTAGGCCTAGCTGGCAATCAAAAATAACAGCGTTGAGTTTGCCTCCATGTAGCGCGACGAATTTGCCTCCACAGCGGCAGATCGTCTTACGCCACGAGGCGTCCTAGTTTTCCTATGTTATTTTTAAGAGAGCTAATAGAACACGGTTGTTGTGCCCAAACCTAGTTGGCCACAGCATCCATATGAGAAACTAGGATTAGCTGGCCATCAAAAATGATTTCGTTGAATTTGCCCCCACCGCGTTTGATGGTCTTACGCCACAAGGCGTTCTAGTTTGTTTATTTATTAAGATCGCAGTCCGTCAGTCACGTTGTTCATGAGAAGTACTGCTTTCCTGATGATAATTTTGCCGCCCCCTCCCCGAAGATGATGAGTGATTCTAGTTCCTGGGCGCCAAAAACTTTGTTAGGGTGCAGTTTTGTGGACTATAAGCCAAGAAGCTCTTGAGTCCGAGAACGTGTGAAGAGTAATATATTTGCAGTGACACAACTCCCTGTTTCAGATCAAACTGTGTGTTTCATTGTGCGGAAAGATGGGTAAAACTTTTAATGTATGCATATGTAAGCTGAGCTCAATTTACACGAAGAAAAAACTCCTTGCGACGACTCTCCAAATTCGTGTAGCATGAACTTCACAAGTTGACTGGATTCATAAGGCTTGCAAATACATGTTCCCCTGCCGCCATGTATCAAAGACAAGTTAGGACAGGTACCTACCGTTGAGATTTTAGTGGAATATTCTGTTGCTGTTAAGATTTTTAAATTATCAATATGAATAAATTCTGGGGTTCATCTGAGATCTCTTCTGTGTGTCAACTTCAGAATATAGCTAACGAAATTTCAAAAGAATTTGACTGGCTCCTTAAGAAGCAATCAGATATTTTACAAAGCAAGAAAAAACTTTGTGCTCTTGAGCGTATCAATTTGATTACAATATCTGGAAGTACGGTCAAGGCACAAAAACTTTAATTAAACACCAAGGGTCCAAAGTTATTTTCAAGAAATAGTTAAGATAATCATCAAAAATGCGAACCCTGTTAGTGTAGCATTGTTAGCAAGCGCAGAAGTCCTATAACAAAGCAGCCTCAGTTCACAAATGCATCTAAATTATGCGTGTTGAGTTAACACGGCGTTAACTTTAATTTTTTACTCAGTCTATAACCTTCACACGCCTTGTTAACTTCCCATGAATATATGAATGAGAAAAACTCCTTGCTTACTCTTCCCCTATATAGGTGGGCCGGGGCATGTGACCTAGACCGTCATATCAAGTTACCTAATTTCAGTGGGAGATATCTGACTTAGAATTATAATATGTTTACGTTCCTTTTCTACCAGCATTTTTATGCATCTTCTTTATATATACGCCCAACCGATTTAAATATAATACACTCTAATGGGATACATTGGGGCCTTAATTTTGCGATATGTTTCCTTCCTGTTATTATATCAAGGAAAAGTTAAAATTCATCTCAACGTTTCATAAAACTTTCATCAAAATGCATTAATATCTACTCTGATACGCTTCATGACATTTATGCCACTTTTTAAACCAAGTTTAAGTTGATGTTTCATGACATTTACGTTACGGTTAATAAAATATATGCTAATATTTCAAAATATTTATATAACTTTTTATTTATTCATCTCATCCTTTCGTCAATTTTACACAAACGGTTTATTACCAACTGTTGCCATTATCAAACTCGACAAGCTCAACGTATCATCAACAAGCTACTTCATATTTACGGGAAAGAAAAATAAACTTATTCCTAATGACCTAATTGTTCAGTGGGCAGAAATTTACTAATGAAACACACTTGCAACGCGCTAAAGCAACAGCAATAGAGTTCAGTTAATCAAGTGCTGTGTCTGCTGCTCCAGATAATCCATTCGCTCGACAACAAAAGCATTCCAAGGCAAAAACTCGGACAAAGGAGTGCGACAGCCCGATGTACATGACTAATGTGCCACCCACCAGATAACCCGGAAAAAAAATCCTTATGTAAATACCGCGAAGGAGGTTATCGCCTAGTGAACATTGTCAATTGTTGTTCGGAGTGTGTGGGGATTTTTTCGAATGATCGTGTCGCCTGTTCATGCTCGCGTATCTGTTCATCTGTTATTAGTTTTTTGTTAGTGCGGGACCGAAGGCGGGGGCCGGAACCAATCAAGTTCTTATCAGGCCGCGGGGTTCATTAGCGAGCGGCGACAAATTGAAACAAAAGGTCAACGCAATAATTGCAAAAAGAGAAAAAATCCCAAACTGATTTCGAAGGAACGTTCCTTACGAAGGTTGTTATAATGGTAAAACATGCCAGCGTGATTGTGCCCTTATGTGTAGTCATGACCGTGCAAAATACAACTGCTACTTTGCCGTTATAAATATTCGTGACAGCGAGTATTTTAGCTGAAATTCTATTGCAGCTGTCATCACAGTGATGTCTCAGCTGATATGTATCTTCAAGTTACAGCGTTATAGTTTTCACAGTGATGTTGTTACAATTTTTACTGTATCGTGTTTTTGTTATAGACCTAAGAGTAATCATAGGCCAATGTAGCGTAAGGGGACATATGGCTATATTGCGAACAGCGTGTGTATATGTTCTCTCGTCTGTCTGTTCGGGTAAGCTGTGTGTCCGGATGGATTGGAGTATCACAAATAATACTCTCCTGATATCGTAACAGCCGAGAAAAATTTACAGTGCCCGAGATTAGCTGACGTATTGTACCTACATAAAAATATATCAACCATATTCTCACAGTTGCTCCTGTCTATCGTAGGTTTCGATGTAGGTTTAATTGAACCCCGGCGCTCGGTGAAAAAATTTTAAAAATTCGGAAGGATGTCAAGGCATACAAATTGTTACGTACTAATATAACACCCACCTCTAGGTTTGAATTAATAAGAAAATATTCTATTGTTGTTACGAAGAGTGCTGTGGATATATTTTCCATTACGTAAGGTCATGTGCATGTATTTTTCCGTTACATATAGTTCTGTGTATGCATTTTTACATCACGTAGGGTTTTTTATCCGTGCACACGAATGCTTCTGTGTGTGCACGCATGAAATTTACAGGGGTTCAATAACTCCGCCAAACTAAAAAAAAAAACACTACCAGATTCTACCGCACCCAGTAATTTTTACAAAATATTAACAGCAGCGTTAGATTGTCAAATCATTCACTTTTGGCTACGCCTTGTAAAAAAAGTGTCACTGTGTTGGCTAGGCAGGAAATTCCTATTATTTGCTTGCATTTACCTTTGAATTGGAACATTTAAAGTTCCATTACACGGAACTGTCGGCGCGTCGGCTGGAGCTGATGCGACAGAGGTTCGACATCAATTTGCTGAACTCTGTGGCTGTGAACAAAATGTCCTGCTAGGAAATATAATATAAATGGAAACACGCTGAGAGGAAATAGCTGCAGGTCACGGGACATGACAGCTGTAAAATTGCGCGCTCTTTTGAAGCTCCCCCTAAAAAAGCCGCACCAGAGGCGGTGGCGCGCGTTTGTTCGCAGTGCGAAAACCAATAATTTTAGGCATGAAAAAACGTCAGTTTCGAATCCGTTAAGCATTTCGTCAGTCTGTGGTTTACGCCTTTCAATCTAGCTCGCCCACCAGAACCAAAGTTACGAGACTGTTCTAGTGGAATTTGGATGTAATGTTGAGTTCGAGCAAACCTTTATATTAGCTTATAGCTGCTGCTACTTGTTATCTCCGCTAACGGTATGATTTTGTCGGCACTTGTTTTTGTGTCTGTTTGTTTGTCTAGTTATGTGTCTGTTTGTGTGCGTTTTTGTATATCTGTCTGTCACCAAAATAACTCAAAAAGTCGTGGACCGATCTTCCTGAAGGTTAAAGTGATTATTGGTTATGTTAAACAGAACCGATGAATAATTTTTGATGAAAATCCGTCCAAAAATTTAATTGCTTATTACCTCCGCTAAGGACGTTATGTTTTCGTCGGCTTTGTCTGTCTACCTGTTATTCTCTTTGTCTATCTGTCACCAAGGTAACTCAAAAAGTTATGATGAATTTGGACGAAATCTACAGGGTTTGTTAGGTATGTTAGAGGAACAGATGAATAACTTTTAGTGAAGATCCGTCCATCCGTTTGTTTGTTTGTTTGTCTGCCTCTTTCTGAATGTCATAACTCAAAAGTTAAGGACGGATTTTTATGAAATTTACCTGAGTTGTTAGGTATATCACGAAGAGTAAATGACTGATTTTTTGTAATGATCCGTTTGTTTATTTGTCACTCTTTTAGATGTTTTGCTTGTTCGCACAATAACTCAAAAAATAATGAATGAATCTCTATGAAATTCATACGAAGTGTTAGTAATGTTAAAAGACATAAGTGATTAAATTTTGGTGCAGATCGGTTGGTTCGTTTGTATGTTTGAGTCATGTTTATCATAATGTTTGTTAGCAGCGTAACTCAATAAGTTATGAACGGATTTAAAAAAAATTGCTAAATCTGTTAACGCTGTTGAAGGGCACATATGATTAGATTTTGGTGTTGATACGAAGAAAATCATGGTCTCAGAAACAATTTTCATTATTTTTTTGGAACCTTTGCCTTGCTTGGCGGAAGTATGCGCTCTCAGAGTGCTCTAGTTTATCTTATGTTTCTTGGCCACGTTGCTTAAAAGTTATGAACGGATCTTTATGGAATTTGAAGGAACTGTTGGGTATAATACGAGAAACAAATGACCAATTGTAGTGATGTTCTTGTACGTTTGCCTCTTAGTCTTTCTGTTTGTAAGCAATATAATTCAGAAAGTTATGAACCGATCTTCAGAGAATTTACAAGAACTGGTAGGGAGTGTTACCTGAAAATTTAATAAATGACCCAATATATGTGATGATCTCTTTGTTCGTCTGCCTATTTGTCCCTCATGCAGTTACCCTTTCTATTTGTCAGGACATTACTCAAACATTTATCGATGGATCTTCATAAAATTATACATTTATCGATGGATCTTCATAAAATTATACATTTATCGATGGATCTTCATAAAATTATAGGAACTGCTACAAGTGACACGAGGAAACGATGATTAATTTTTTGTGATAATAAAAAAGAAATTCTGGATTAAGAACCGACGTGGATTTTTCGCTGTCATTTCATTGCTTAACGGAGCTCTGCGCATTCAGAATGTTCCTCTTGTTTTATGGAAATGCACTTATGTACTGAATTCATCTTAATCTTCATATTTTATATGGCATTAGTAAAGCCGTTGTCTGCGATATAGCATACTATTGCTCACTTATTGAAACTTTTAATTCATAATAATATTAATAGTAGCAAAAATAAAGCAATTGTTTACACTGTAATCTATTGCTCACTTATTGAAGTTTCACATGCATAGTTATACTAGCAAAAGTGACACAATTTTGTACACTGTAGTGACTGTAGAGCAGCCGATTTCAGGCTTACTGATGTGTTTTTTGCACACTAATTTTAAAACTTCCAATTTAAGTCCACCAGGTGGAAGACCCTCCATAAGAAAGTCGTAAAGGTAAAGTTTAAAATTATGGCTTTATTGCAGTGAACGTTTAAGAATTTATTGATACATTATTGTCAAGAATGCGTTTTTATGTACGTGCATCAGGTTATATAACGTATGACTCTATAGCAACTGTGCATTAACCAGAATAATCCCAGCTTCCAGGACTTGTACGACCGAAATTATCCTTCTAATGATTTTTTTAATATGTGTCTATACTTCACTCACCTAATGATGACTATAAAGAAACCATAATTTTAGAGTTATATTTTATAATATGAATATTATAATAATTGCATGTGATGTTCCACTGTGCCTCAGCGAAACAGCTATTTCTTGCTAGGCTAGTGGTGGTGAAACCGTAAAAAATTATCTTGATACTCCTTTTCTGTATCATAATAATCCTGTATGACCTACACACGTCCGTACTGCCCTACATTCCATCCCATTAAACGGTAATGCCAGCTATAAGTCAATTCCCATTCTAATTAAGCGCCTTCCCAATGACCGTTTAGTAAGGCCGTTCGTCCACGGCCGCTCCTGACATGGGCCTGAAATCTTCCAATTTTTACCGATGATAAATTCGCAGTTTGAGGAAGCGGATGCTAATAAAGGGTTTTCAGTGGCCGAGAACTGGGGCGCAATGCGCTCCACATTTTGATACGTGTTAAATTCACCTCAAGGTTTGGCCTTGAACGACTTAAGGCATTTTTTTCGCTCGCAAGGAGCGCACAGTGACTCGGAGGCACAGCCTCGCGGTCCTGCGCGCTGTACAGCTGTGCAAGGAAGGACCTTTGTTAAGGTTACACGCCCTTTTCTTATTGTCACTGCAAAGCGTTCACTATATTATATGTGTCGTAGTAAATTGTGTTCATTGCTTTATTTTGTGTAGTCCTCTGTGTGTTATATTGCATAGGTGCTTCTGAGCTGTGTGGAAGCTCTCGCATAGCATCTAAATTTATCGTAGTGTATTTTAAATTTGGTCTCTGGTTAGCCTACAGTAAAAATTTTTTGTACTGATGTGGTCATGAATTGTATTGAAAATTGTTCACATAATGCGCAGTATGTTGATATGTGGACGTAAATTCTGCCAAACATTTTGGTTGTCGTACGTTATATGTAGATGTGGTAGGCTTTAGTTGATGATATTTCCGATTTGCATTTAGTATGTTATTTAAATTGCATGATCATAAATTGTGCAGAAAATTGCTTGCACCGACTCATGCAACATGGGTATCTTATATAGGGGTCGTAAATTGTGCCCTAAATTTGCATAGTATTCAGGATTTCACTACCTTTGTGGTCTTCTATAACTGTGGATGATATTTTTACAGTATTCAGTAGGTATATTGCACTTGTGATCCACTAACAGTGATAAAATGTTTTATATAAGATGCAGTAGGTACCTTATATAGGCCTATTTGTACGTAATTTGTGCTTGAATTTTGGCGTGGCATTTAACTATTTTATCAACGTGGCATTTAGAATAATTTTCTAGAGTAAATTGAGTATCTTTGCTTGGCATTCAGAACATTATTTGTATAGCCGCAAATTGGTATCGAAAATTTTTCGTGTGAGTCTCTGTCTTCATTAAATTGCGGTGAATTTATATTAGATGACTCACGGTATATTACACGTGTCATCGTTCAAGCGCTTTCAACCTTTTTACATGTAGTTCGTTTTATTCTGCGAGCATATTGTATTTATAGAGTACAGAATTTTATAAACTCCGTTGCATGATTGGATGTAGACTGTACACATCGTGTGATTGATATTTGAACATAAGTTACTTTTTCTGGGTCGTCTTGCATGGTACAGAATTGCCACTTATCCCTTTTTTACAACAATGAATGATACGGTACAATTTTACAATATTAGTTTACAGTATTTGGTATAAATATTTTATGTCTCTCTGATAGAGTATATTAAGCAGGTCAACTTCCCCTAAGTTCAATATATAATAGGCTAGCAATATAAGTTTTTTTTACAGTGGAAGAAAGAGCTAGTGTTCATTAGTAGTACTGCATAATATATATAGTACTGCATTATATATACATATATAGTACTGGATAATATATATAGTACTGCATAATATATATAGTACTGCATTATATATACATATATAGTACTGGATAATATATATAGTACTGCATAATATATATAGGTTACATGAGTAACCAAACCTGGATGGCGAAATTACGGGAGTGCTAAAATGCAAGAACTGTAATCTCATTAATTTCTTAAAACCTGCTCGATGTTTATTTCTCGAAAGACGTTGACAACAATTTCAACAAATGCTCAGAAAATTCCTCCAGAATTTGCATCCAAAGTGAAGTTATTAAGGATCAGTCGTTATGATCATTTCGAAATATTGCCCATCGGTTGATAAAAAAGAACTAGGCAGTAAAAGCAGAGAAAAAATAATAATTTACAAATGTAATTTTTTTTATAGCTATTGTAACTAATATAATTCAGAATCGCATTCTTATAGAGTGCTTTGTTTCCGTAGTGAAAGTATGTGGAAAAACAATTTCATCTATTGCACAATGTACTATATAACTAGCGCAGTTACCATGAGTCACAGGAGAAATTAAGGAAGTTACTGCATTGGTGCAGTTACCACTGCAAATTTCATGAGCAGAATCGACGAAAAAATTTTGTTTCATTCGCTTCTACAGCTTTCCATCCGACTGCATTATTCTATGTGTCGCATATACGACGGTTCAACAAGTCAGAAACTATATATAAATATACTGCGGAGTTTAATGATGATTCAACAGTTGGTGCATCACACTCGAGCAATTTCTATCGCCTCATCCTCTTCTACATAATTGAAAGAATAAATCATGACCCCATTGAGAGCTGCGGCTGAGCACCTCACACTTCTTGGAAGCGCGCAACGTTTCTTAGCAAATGAAGTTCT
>LQNS02277602.1:1183636-1211875 GCA_001587735.2 Parhyale hawaiensis | reverse complement strand
GGTGCATCACACTCGAGCAATTTCTATCGCCTCATCCTCTTCTACATAATTGAAAGAATAAATCATGACCCCATTGAGAGCTGCGGCTGAGCACCTCACACTTCTTGGAAGCGCGCAACGTTTCTTAGCAAATGAAGTTCTTATCTTCTGACTGTGGGGTGATCACAGCGACCCGACACACGCTTCTCTCGCCCCCTCCTTCTCCCACCCAGCCCCCCCCCCCCTTCACCCTCTCATCCCAAATGTTGCACTAGGTTTCTGCTATTAACCCCTGTTTATACTAGGCTTTGTTATTGCCCTAAAATGTTTTTCTCCCTTAGGGATAAAATAAGAGAAAAAATACTGGGGAGAGAAATCACATGCCCTGCTGTGAATAAGGTTTGAGTCTTAGTTGAACGGTAAATCCCATGGCCATTCACAACCTACTGGGCATATTTGTGACCGTGAAAAATGGTGTTATTCCTAAGAAAAGTAAGGTTTAATGCAGGCACGAAAAGCTTTATGGCCACTTGCAATTTATTGATCAGTTCGACTAGATACTGCAGTAGAAACGATACACTTGAAACCAAATGAACGACACGCATTGTATGCAAGTAGCCATGGGTTCTGACACTTCTAGCGTTTGAACACTAAACATAATGCCCGAGAGTAGCCTACTTTACCTGCCACTGTGTCTGAACTTTGCATTAGGTTTATTAGACCAATAAACCGTTCACCCCATGAATTACTTAAGTATATCATTTCTCACAACAATAACCTTAACCATCCGCCAATTAAGCACGCAGAGCAGGAGTTTTCGTAGGAATAGCATAGCTTGAAACAGGACCGAAGGGTCCGGTAAAAGGATATTTTATATGAAATAGGGGTGAAGGAGGTCATTGAACTTGTAATGCAGGCACCTCTGCTGTAGCAATACTGCAGCTCAAATTAATAAATATTAAACAGTAATTTTGGTCGGGTTTCAGTTTAACAACGGCATCATGCGGAGAATATGTTCTAAGGTAAATGCATGTAAGATACAATATGTGTGCATCTATGTGGGAAATTGAACAGATAGCCTCCTGCAAAGTGTCTTGTTTATTTAGTGTAGGTAGTCCATATATGTAGCTAGTAGCATCATCGTATGCGTTCCTAAAATGTGAGACACGTTGGTTGCAAATACTTAGTGTTTGTACTAGATGAAAAGTTCTTAAAGCGAAGCATGCCTATGTTATTCCTTCTAATTGTAGCGTATTCCACGTATATTGACTTTAACAATACTTGTATTAAAGACAAATTTATCGTGAGATGAATGATAAATCTGTCAGATCTCCATCGCTTATCCTCCCACCTGATGTAATGTTGCAGTAATACCGGAAATAAGCTGTCTTTGATTTGCAAAGTAATTTTCACTAGCCAATTTTTTTATATCGGATACATTTGAGTATCGTGGAGTGACTACAACCATACGGGAATAAATTCCAAGCAAACAGTAACAACTGCACAGTTCGGTTCGAAATACTTTATGTATTGAACTACAATGTATTTGTTTACTAGTAACGCATTCCTTACGGGGATTTCCAGCAGCACAGTAACGAAGATCCAGAAAATATACCGGCGGGCAGTATTTAACAAAATATGTATCGAAATTTGTAATCACTTTCAGAATTTATTGTCGTAACTTCCATTTTTTTGCTGATTAAAAGCATTCCCCGAGCGTACCTCAGCGTCCAGTGCATGCCTTAATCATTGCATGTTTTCCGTCCCTGGAACGCTCGGCGCTCGCGGTTACGTACACCAGCAGGAAATGCGTAAGGAGCTTCAGTGATTAGGTCTTTGAGTTTGAGATTTGGAGAACGTTCCATGGCGACACGGCAATATGTTCTCCACGTTCCGATGTTTGGAAGATGTATGAAAGGGTCGCGCCTGAAAGAAATTCCTGCAGCGGAGCCAGCTTTGAAACTGAACCAACAAAGCGTGCCGATCCGGATATGAGTCAGTGCATGGAAAGCCCTTTTTCCATGAGTTGGTTTTGTGAGCAGGACAGGCTCTATTTCCGGCTCCACCCAATCGATTCAGTAGCACTAAATCATCAAAGACATAATCTAGTTAGTTAATGACTGTTTGTATCAATGATTTTACGTTGACTGCCAATAGGAGTGCTTGAGGGATTTTGCTAACTACACTGCAGATATGCCTGAGGTCTGCTGCTCATGACACTGCTGATAATGTTCATGCTGACTATCGCTTATATTTTCCTGCTGTATATATATGGAAAATGTGCCATAATCACTGTTCGGTATTCGTAATTTTGCTTCTTTGCTTTCTGAATAAGCTGCTGTTCGATGTAGCTCTTTGATCGTACACGAGGAGGAAAAAGTTAAGTAGAACTCTAAAAAATTTGTACAGCAATATGGTGTTATTGACATAGATAAAAAATAGTTTCCATTAAGATGAAAAAAATCGTTTAAGGTTGCATCGATACAAAGTCTATAAACGGGAGAGACCCAACCACTTCCATATATTTTGCTCTACTGCTCATTAAATTATATTTGGACTTACCAATAGCACTTCTTCTCAAACTAATAACCATGATCGCTATCTATCACCCTGCTCCCAAATTCCTTTTAGTCACACTGCTCCCTATGGAAACAGGCATGAACCCTATCACTCTCAGAGCTCTCTAGTCCCGATCAGACACACTGTTCCCTCAATAAGCTGTCATGATCCCTATGGGGAGCGGAAGAGGGTATATCCGTCTCACTGCTTTGAAGTCCCCATGCACCAGTCACGCTGCTTCCTCCAGAAACAGTCAATTATCCCTATCAGTCTCCCATGCAGTTCTCTAGTCTCTATCAGTCATACTACTCCCTATAAAAACAGCTACTATCCCTATCCATCCCACAGCTCCCTAGTCCCTATCTGTCACACTGCTCCCTATAGAAACAGCCATGATCCCTATCAGTCACACTGATCGCACCGTCTGGCATTATCGTTTTTGCATGCCAGCTCCCCGTTAGGAAATGAGTGCAAGCAGCGACAGGCATTCCGTGGACACGAACGATCTTGCTCGAGTTCTCAGCAAACGATAAAGTCAATCGGGGCGAACGAAATCAGCTTCCACGGAATACCTCACAATCCTGGGCTTCATTAAACATGAAGAGCAACTCCCGATAAAGTTACAAGCAGCTGATACTGTGGACCTTGACATATACTCGGGAGCCTTTCGTCCCGGCCAAACTAAGCGACGCTCTGGGCCCACATCTTCCTGATTTAAATTGCAAACTGCCCTAGAAAGCGACCGCTGATATCCCTTAAACATAGGAAAGAAATTCGGATGGCATTCAGGCTGGATGTGTACGCATGGATATAGGGCAGGTCAGCGGAAGATGTCTTAATCTTAAGCGGAATATATCAGGAGTTCAGACATCCTGAAAAGCGCGGACTCGGAAGTACCTCCCGGGCGAAAAGCTTCCATTCTGCCGACGGTGACCTCAATGCATTCCCAAAATCCCGATTCCCAGGCTAAAGTTTCTGTTCCAAACATTTTTTTCCTCGGATGCAAAAGAATTGCATACTGGTCAGGATGCTAGATTCCAAATGAAAAAGAAGCCACGAAATCAGTTATGGTAATGCTTTGGAATAGATTCGACTCGTCTCAGAACAGACGCGTCAGTAAATAAGTACCGGTTATTACTTATTTATTTATGTATTTAAACAGGTAGAGGGAAAATTCTGAAACACCACACAGTAAGCTCTCAATATTTAGTAAAGTTTTAATTCGGAACATATCTCTAGTTAGGACTAAGTTAGGATTGATTTAAGATGAGCAGAGATCAAGACCGTTTGGGGGGCAGCCGCGGAAACTTTAGTAGGCTGCAGTCATTATTTTATTGTGTGTCATTCAGTCGTCTAATACAATATCGGTTTTTATTTAAGGCTGGTGATAACTCTCTTGTTAATCAAGTTGATAATTTGAAACAACTGTTCATACACGATGATGTACATACTTTATCATTATAGCTACTCCACATTTATGAAAGCTTTACGTAATTAGGTGAAAGACAACCTGTTTCTTCTAAAATTCAATTTGAAATTGCAAATCCTCATGACAATCAAGATGAATTTTATAACTAGACCACCCAAGGGCGTAAGATCATCACCCGCAAGGGGAACGGGGGAGGGAATTTCAACGCCTTCATTTCTTATGGCTAGCCTACTCTACAAGTTTGGCATTTTTCACATCTAGGTCAACCCACATTACTCCCTGCAAAAAGAAATATGAGCATTGTTCAACTCCTCCCTCTTTTTGGGTGGACAGACAAACAAATATGCCCACATATACTTAAACCTTCAACGAAAACATTATCGCCGCTTTTCGCTTCCTCACGGGTGATAATCACTGTAACTATATTTTCTTCAGCATTCTTTGCGAATACAGTCGCAGTTAATAGTCAGGACTGTGATCGTAAACTAAAGCATATCACTGTAGAACAGCATTTTGGCACAAGAAATTGTTTCAGTCCTAACTACAGAACTTTTATTATAATTATTTAATGGTAATAGTTTGTTATGTTGGATAATTCCAATCCACCGTAAAGCTTTAAACATTTCTGCATATTTTATTGAACAATATTTTTTACATCGAACTTTTCTGAATTAGGTTTACCGAAAAACTTTCCAAATTTTGAAGTAGTTCGAGGAAAAAGTAGACTGAAAATGGGGCTTTAAAGCTAATGGTCTAAGTTTGTTTCATGCAAGAGAATTAACAAGCTTTTACATGTTGCAAGTATTGCTGTGCCTTCAATATGCAGAAAAAAAACATATTCAAGCTAGCCTAACGAGCCAAGTATCAATGCATTATCTGATTTCTCTGCGCTAGAAGTGTTGCTATTACTATCCTATCTCTAGAGTTCGGCATGCAGCTATACGAGGCCACTAGCGAATCATGCCGCAAGTTGCGATTTCTTTTTATTATCATTATTTTTTATTCTTGTGGCTGGGCTGCCGGTGGCTGCAAGGGCCTTGCTCTACCTATCAACCATACTACTACTACTACCATACTACTACTACTACTAACAACAAAAGCTTATAAAATCGCAGCTACATGAATTGGTCAGATCTATCCATGGTACCGAGTACCTTGGTCAACTCCAGAAACGAAGCTGTGGAGCAACTAAATGCGACAAAAATGCAGGTGATCACGACTGTGTTGCCTCTTGCCTCCTGCATTATTCAGGGGCGAAAAGAGGACACTAGCTGGAGCTTTGCAACACCTGAATAACATTATTCTATATATCTATATACAGTGTTATTTTCAACGCACTTTCATTCTTTTACAGTGATCTATTAGAATAAGAGCGTTCTCAATATTAGTGTCTGCGGCCTCGCTCGACACTCTTGTCTTGATGCGATGAGCAGCTGTCGATCACCTGTTGGGTTAAGAAGCTGAGGTGAGCAATGCCATTTTTGAGGCCTCGTATACAATACTTTTTACAATCCCATCTCCATGTAAATTGTTTTTGGGGAGATTAGTAACTTTAGCATTTGGCAGCCAAGCACTCAGTCATGTGGTGCTCTGCAGAGTCGTGCGTGAACGCGTCATTCACTTCTCAGCCTCGACCAAGTTAGGGTAATTGAAGAAACCGCGCTCATAGATCTTCGCTCGAAGTTTTGAAGTGCATCCATCACCTCCAATGGCCGAGACTGAGAGGTGTCTCGCGACCCTGTGCCGATAAAAATGTCCCTAAAGTTTTGATTATAAATTAAGATCTCAGGCCATATTTTATGGAGCAAATGTCGAGTAAAAAAGTCTGACTCTCGATCCAGCTGAAGGTTTTTAGCCGCGGCAATGGTAATGGCTGCACGACCGAAGACATCGAAATTCATTACAAATAGACCCACAAGTTTAACACCCTGTTGAAATTAAATGTTCTTTTTATAGCAACAATGTGCATGAGCAAGGATAACTTAAATATACCCGAAATAAAATCAAGCTGATACGATACGGCTTCCGAAATTTTATTCCGCAATAATTCATACATGCCTTCATGCTTTCTTCAGTATGACACACAGATGTTTTTAGAGCATATACAAAGGGTTAAGAAAAACAAGAGGTACAACCTTTGACACACGTAAAACATGCAAAATAAATACTTTTCCTGTAACACCAAAAAATTTGAAAAATCCGTAGTTTTCAATACTGAGGTCTGAAGTTTAACTTTGATGCCCAGTTGATAGGTAACATTTTCTTTCCTTATCATTGTCGCGAGCCAAAATGAAACGAATATTAGAGAAAAATATATCTTATCAACTAAACTTTATTATAACTATGCTTTGCCCTAGGGACGACTCGAAATCAGTTTGGTTTCAAAGTGATGCACGGAACAGAGATGGCAATTTTTGCTTAACGGTGAATCCTGGACGCTTTTCGAAAAGCTATTAGACAAAGGGGCCCCACGGCCTATTGTGGGCTTGCTGAAATTTTGGTACAGGAATCAAGAGTGTTGTGTACGTTGGGGTAAGTCATTCTCTGAGGGCTTCCGTACTTCTAATGGAATTCGACAGGGTGGACTTCTCTCACCATTGCTATTCAACTTATTTATTGATGACATTCATAACAGGCTTAATAGTGTGGAGTTGGGTGTTGCATGAACCGGCGCTGCATTAATGTAATCAGTTAGCCTACGCTGAGGAAATGGTGCTTCTTGCTCCACATCACAGTTCTCTCCAAAAGCTAGTTTCCATATGTGATGATGAAGCTCAGAAGCTTGATATTGTGTACAACACGACTAAGACTGTGTGTATGTTGCTTCAACGTCGATGCAGCAAGCAGTACTGGAATAGGCATACATTGTCAAGCAGTACTAAGTTAGCCTATGTCCACAGCTTTGTGCATCTGGGACATCTCATTGATGAAAAACTTGACGATTGCGCAGACATTGGACGACAGGCTAGACGCTTAAATGCTACAAGCAATCGGATGTTATGGCAGTTCTATAGATGCTCCGTAAATGCCAATATTCAGCTGTTTAAAACATAGGTCTATTGTTGTCCTATATATGGCAGCTCTCTTTGGGCTAAGCTCACTAGATAGGCCATCAGTAAATTGCGTGTAACGTACAATGACATATTCCGGCGGTTGGTGGGTGTGCCCAGATACACAGGAGCTAGTGATGTGTTTGCGTCGTATGACGTAGAGTGTCTCCATATTATTGCTCGCAAATGTGCATATAGCCAGCAGATGAGAGTCGAAAACTCTGATAACTCGATGTTCCTGTGGATATGCTCTAATCTAAGTTATCAGAGTTCGGCGCTCAAGCAGCAGTGGGTTAGGATAGTGTATGTAGGCGATGTCCTCCATGATCGGAATGACATTTACCTGATGTGCCTATCACCTTCTACTCCTCTAAGCTTCGTTTTCGTTGCATGCAGACGTGAGCTGATTTATCTCTGTTTTCCTACTGTACGTTTCCTTTTGCCGCTTGATGTGTTGATTGCTCGAGGTACGGTAGGACTGTGTGTGAGCCTGTTGGTATATTGGTGACTGAGTTCTGGTTGCAATTTGTATTATGATCGTTGTTACAAAGCCCTTGGCCAGGTTAATTATCATGGAATAAAGTGTCTCCCATCACACAATAAAGCGGTAAGCTTGTGTCACCGGTAAATTCTCTGTACGATCGCAGCAAACTGTTATTACTCTCTTGTCTATTACCTGCGCTCTTGTGTGAGAACGAGCTGGCAGGTCATGTCTGCAGGTGTAGGCTGCGTGTATCCATATTTTTTCATTGTGCTCGGCCATTAATATTGTGAGTGGATCTGATCACTTGGTTGAACGTTAGCTATTTTGTACCTGTATGTTTATTTGTGCACCCAGGGTGTTCTTAATAACGGTTATACTATAGCCACGGTGCTCGTGCCTCACAATCGTTGATGCTAGAGTTAGTATAAGTTACTAATCGAAACTTCAGCATTATATAGTTTAAAAATAGATGATTGTTCTTTTATTTTTTGTTTCTTTCTTGCTGAGGCTCTCAAGACACCCTAACGCCTGTCACGGTAACAAACGAAGTGAACCATAATGGAACGCTTGTTTCATTTAAGTACCTATGGTCGCCTGCTAAAGCAAGTCAGACAGCAAAAACCCACAGGCTTTTATTTCTGCAAAGATTTTAGTAATTTCTCTACAATAAAAATCACTGTAGGAGAGAGGTGACCTATTGTACGTCGCTTTCATTGTCTTCAGACGAGGTCCAGAAGACGTTGTTTACTCCACCTCACATGTGAAGGGTTCACAGGGCTGATTCACTCCCGTTGAATCGCAGTTTGCTCGCAAAGAGAATGCCAGGAACGAATTATCTCCGCAATGCACGTAACCACTGACCTCTTGTTTATTTGGAAATTTTTTCAATACAAGTCTAGCAAGTCCTTTAATAATACGAATGAAGCTTACATTGTTGGAAAACCTAAAAAAAACATGAGCCGAGTTTCGATAGGCGAAAAGGTTAATTTGAATTGAGCAAGCGTCACTTGAGCAAGAGTGAATGGAGCGATGTTTATTTAAGGGGAGCAAAAAAAGACGCAAGTGTTGCCTTTGCTGCGCTGGTTTGTTGCCTGCCAGGGCCAGCAGAGCGTGAAATTCCCAGCACGATCGGCTGTTGCTGTTGGTTTTATGACTGCACTCGCCTCAGCTCCTCTAAATGGTATTTTTTCATTACAAGTTTGTGCTAAGGTGATAATTCTCAGATCATTTGGTAATGAAAGCGAATCGCTGGTATCCTATTGTGATGATGATGATGAAGTCATTCGGTAATGAAAACTGGTAACCTGCGTCCTGGTGTAATTGTGGTGAAGTCTTATCGGAACGAGAAGCAGTTATTTGTGACACAAAGTAGTAATGCTGATTTTATACTTTACTCAGAACCAGCCACATGTACATTACTGTGATAATGATGAAATCACTTGGTAATGAGTACACGTCTCGTGTGCCATAGCTGATGAGGTAATAATCGATGACCTGTGGCACATACAAAGATAACTTAGTACAGGCCGTTAAGAAATGTGTCGAAATATGGCAATTGCAACGCGTTGATTAACAACTGCTGGTTCTAAGTAATTGCCAGAACTATAATGAGACGCCCAATTTGGCTATCATCCTGTTATGTGAATGGCATCAAATGCGGCTTTTCCACTGTTGCCAAATTAAGGAGATAACCAAGACTCTGTTGCTGAAACGGCCACGTCGCCTCGGTTCTCAAGCAGAATAAGTTATAGCGTTGTTCGCAATATTTATGTTTCTAAAAAACTTGCTTTCATCATGCAATTCCATTACACAGTTCTTCATCTCCATAGTAAATACAATAACTATAGGAAGAACCCCCTGATGGATCATTTTTCCCATTCTAATTTAAGTTTTTCCCACTAATTTTTTTGTAGAACTGTAAAATTTCCTCCCTTCGCTTACCGATTTTGATAAAGTTTACTCTAAACCACTTATTTTCCCTAAGCTAAGTTATACTTTTATTTAATTTCAGAGGTGTTCTGTAGCACATTCCCTATGTTCTCGATCTACATGCACATTCGTGACGTGAATTAGAGAAGAATATCAGTGAAGTAACGGAGTCAAAGAATACAATCGCCAGAGCAATACGATGATATAATCACGGCATCTGGAGGCGAGACTGTGGGTCAGCGCCCCCTCTTTCAAAACGCCCCATGGCTTCTAACGGTTACCTGAGATTGGTTTTGCATATCAGCCGAGTTGCTAAATTCGCTTCTAATATGCGTGTTCTGCGTGTGAAATGATGCGGGACTGACTTGATGACGGAATATTTGCGGATTCGGACCAACGAATGCGGAAGTGCTCCATGCATGGGCCACGATCAACAGATAATTCTATATATAAGTCATGTTCAGATTTAAAAGTCTTACGTGCCTCGTTAATCTTGTTAAAATAATATATTGCATGTGCATTGTAAGCAGATATTTAAGATATATGAAGGTATATTATATACATAATTACGTATATAATATAATTTCATTGTATATCATGATGTACATAAATGTATGGCTACTTGTGTTAGTGTAAAAACCAAAGAATTTCTGTCGAATTATAGGATTTATTGTACGGTATATGTTTTGCTTGCGCATACCCTATCCGAAAGTCAAAACGTTTTTTTTTTATTCTTCTTGCTCGCCACAAAACTGCAAAAAAAGTTTGGAAGGATTTCCATTTCCCACATGTAAATAACAGTTCCAAGGTCTAATGTTCATATTATTAAGATATACAAATTAAAACAATATGTTATGAATATATCCAGTTCAAAATAGAAAATTTTCCGGTTTTTATTCATATATATTTCTAGTTGAGGTCCACAATTTAAAGAGTTGTCCTTGTTTTCATACTGAAACGGAATTTGCCGAGTTGTCATATGTTCTCGCCAAGAAAAAAGAAAATAAAAACTCTTATAGAATTTCCATTCTTCTTCTACGGAAGAATAAGTTTAAGCTCGTCTCACGTTACTCCCATATTAAAAATAGTTAGTAATTTGAAAGGAACGTACCAAGAGAAAGCGAGCTCAGACGTATGCACACACACATACAGACACACCGTATATGCCACCACGTGACAATCCGTTTGCTCCGCAGCGAGCGTGAGATTTTATGCAAAAGTCCCTTCGTGTTTTTGGCCAAGTTTTATCGCTTGTTTGGGCAGCACCTTGGGGCTGTTCGTTTGGTCTTGCCTGTTTTCCATTGCCAATTCCTGTTCGTCTTAACCATGCTACGTCAGTTTTTTACGTTGTAATAACACTGATAAAAACACCGTTTGTAAAGAACACTGGTTATAGGGTTAATGAGAGAGATTCCTTAGGTTCCCAAATATGCGCTTCTAATGCCGAGAACACAATACAATCGTATACCCAACTTAGGTATGGGCGGGCGTTCAGCTCGCCCTTCGTTCAATTTAAGTACTCTCCTGGGGTATCTTGGATACTGATTTTCACTGTATAATCGGAACGACGCATATACGAGCGGAACATCTCCTCATAAGTTGAGCGTGTGAATCTATAGTGTCGTCCCGGCACAAGAAAGCAGCATTTCTATTTTATAAACACAATGTTAAGTTACTCAGTTGAACGTAATTAATTCTTCTTCTATCTTGTGTACCACTTTAGCACTGATTTAATTTTTCAAAAACTTCTTGTATGTGATTATAGAAATTATTTTTGTCATGAACATCAGTTGCCTTCGAATTATTTACCTTACCATTACTGAAGGTGTCTGCGGACACGGTAATTTCGTCTCTTCATTTCACGAACAGCTGCGCATTTTTGCTTAATTCGAAACCTAAACATTTAATCTGATTTCCAGTCTAAAAGTTAAGGGTGTAATGTTTATCTGCTTGTTTTTTTCTTTTTTTCTTAGTTAGCAGATAAACAAATGTGGATTAGAGCGCTAAGTAATTAACCCTGGAGTAATAGCAGGTATAAAAACATTACCGGCGCACAGTGCAGTCGGTAAACGTTACAAACTCCCAAAGACACGAAAATAAGACACGCAAATGGTGAAAGGAAGAGACCTGTTAATTTTTTTTAGCGTTATTTCCCGACAACAGAGGTGGTCGGGCCCGCCACCCACGGCTGTGTAATCTCGGCGGGTAAGGACCGCCAAAGAATAATAACATGTGTTGCTGTTTCTTTCAGCGTTGCAGTTACGTCTTGCAGACGGAAATGTGAAATATGTTCGTATGCGTGCAGAGGCAACAAATAATTTCTCATAATTCTCACTGAGGACTTTAGCCTTTTTACTCCAAATTAAGCACAGCTTTTGTGGAAACACCTGATTAGTAAAACAGACACCGAAGTCTTTCAATATTTTTATTAATAATCGACGGCAGGTACAATCTCCAATATTGGCTATTATTTAATGAAGTGCGTATTAGTGAGACGAACCGCAATAAATCCAAGATGGGAAAAATGATTAAAAAGTTTGCTAGTTCGAGTAAAATGCGACTTATGAAACACGAAATGGATATACAGACAAAGATGTATTGGTTGCGAGTTTTATATCCTACTTAATGTAAAAAGCTTATCGAAGATATGAGCTCCAGCACGAAAGGGTTTATTTTAAGCTAATCAGAAATTTGATGGGAGTTTAGACGAATTCAGATAGAACTATAGGGACTCAAAAACAATTAAAAAATAAATAAAAACATCTGACAGCTTCTTTATTAAGGCAAATTGGCCCTAAAAAGATTCCCTACAAGGACATGTCGAGTAGTGAAATATTCGTGAGATGCAACTCGCTAGTGCGGTTTAACTTATGATGAATATACGTTTGTAAAATTATGTCGGAATTGCGGTCCCTTCAATAAACATTCTAGTCTCTTCATTGGAGCAATACAAACAATGTTTACGTAATAAGTGGGGAAATAGCAAGCGCTGTAAATTGTCTCTGAGATGTTGTACTGTAGCTGCCTTTGTATCTGATTGGAATTAACTTTAGTCTGTTTAGATTATGTCATTTCAAATAAACTTTCTATTAGCTTAAGAGGTAATTGATTCGATCCTATAATGCTATTTCTGCGAAAGCGTTTCGCAGCCACCCAACAAAAGCTTAATCGAAACATTTTTTTTGTGAATTTCAGGGTTAACTTCAAATTTTTATTCTAGTTTATGATGAGGGTCACTGTTTGGCCTCTGTCTGGCAACAGTACACAAGCGTGGATGTACATGTTTCTCTCACTGCCTGCACAACTTCAGCAGAATTTTTGGCTGCTCTAGAAGCTGAAACCGTAATTTACCTCCTATGGCGCGTCCAAAATCTCTTTTAGGGCAAAGAGCCTCTTCAAAAGTAACTGAGACCAAGTCTCAATTACAAAAAAAAAAAAATCAAACGGCAGTAGGTTGGTCAGTGTGACAGTGGACCTCACGAAACAAAAACAGGACAGTTGTTTCAGGGATCTCAGTTTTGAGGTGACAAGATACACAGCATGCCTATCTCCTCTACTTTTGTGGAACATTTTATTTAGCCAACACCAGAAGAAATCATGAAGATGGTCTGTCTTCTGTAATTATAGTTAAGGTTCATTAAACATTCAGGTGGTAAATCAGAATAGCGTCGGCTATTTCTGTAATTCATGACAGTTTCTGAAGTCTCCTTTCAGGAGTTTTCTCTGATTTGGGAGTCTCTGTTTAACGAGTTCTACTGTATTTAGTGAACCAAAAATGTTGGAAATTTCTTATGGGTGACGTCACTGAGGCTGACGCTTGAGAACAGCAGACAGTCGCCCCGATCAGATAAGTAACGCGTTGCTTGTCACAAGATAACGCAATTGCACCAAACGCAACGCTATCGTCTGCCTTTATTGTAGACACTCGCCCAGCGCCTCACGCACTTGAACTCTAGGCAGGGTCGGCAGCGTGGGAGGCTACCAAGGCTTCTTTAAATCCTAGAAAACTTCAGTGGACTACCTAAAAATAAAAAATATATATAAACAGGGTATCTTGGAATTCTTTGAACAAATTTTAACCTACGGTTCCTTAACTACAATGAAATTAGCATTTTTCACTCTCAGAGGCATGTGAGACTGTTTCATTTCAAATTTAGGAAGAGTTAAAATTTAAGAAAAACGATTCACTGCACTGGCAAGTAAATGAAAATTCAAAATCCGAACACCGCCATGGACAAAATCGTGAGGTACACCACCAAAAGTTTTTTTTTTAGATATACCTGAATAGATGTTTCCTGTGAAGGTGATGTCCAATGATTTTATCGTTTCAGAATTGCGCTCTAAATAACAAAGTTCCCGATTAAAATTTTTCTGTGAAACAACCACGGCGTACGGTGTGCACCTGGTCGTGATTTTGAGCGGGGCATCCGTGCGGCTCCTGTGCTGCTCGGTTGCTATGAGCGTTTTTTAGGCTGGCACAGGAGACCTCGTTCCGAACATAAATCGCACTAAAGGGCGCGCTTGCCCGACCGTGTTCCACGGATATTGCTCGCCTTCCTCGCTTTGGCCAAAAAAGCAGTATACTGCTACTACTACTTCTGCGGAGGCGTGGAATATCCGTGGAACACAGTCGGGCAAGTGCGCCCTTTTGGGCGATTTATGTTCGGAACGAGGTCGCCTGTGCCAGCCTAAAAAAAATGCGCATAGCGACCGAGCAGCACCTGAGCCTCACTGATGCCCCGCTCAAAATCGCGACTTGCGGCGGCCATGTGCGGACCATACCCCACCGTAGTTCAACCGAAAATTTTTAATTGGGTTACATAGGTTTTTCCCATAATGCAGTTTAAAGCGTGTGGTGGTTAGATATGGAGTAATAATAATAATCCACAATAATAATGTTGTTTAAAGCAGTTAATTCAGCCGCGGCAGAAAATTCCGTGTAACTTGTCTAAGCAAATCTTCCGTATTTATCACCCGCGAGTGTTGAGCGGTGATAATGTTTCCGTTGAAGATTTAACTATATATTTGTTTGTCCACCAAATAGAGGAAGGAGTTGACAATGTTTACAATTTTTTGCAGGGGGTGAGGTGGGTTGACCTAGATGTGAAAAATACCAAAACTCTAGAGTAAGTTGGCCATCAAAACTAACGGTGTTGAATTATGTTATCTGTCCGCCAAAAAAGAGGCAGAAAAAGTTGAGTCATATAATTTTTTTCGGGTAGTCAGGTGGGCTAACTTAAATGTTAATATTGCCAAAATCTAGAGTNCTCTAGAGTAAGTTGGCCATCAAAACTAACGGTGTTGAATTATGTTATCTGTCCGCCAAAAAAGAGGCAGAAAAAGTTGAGTCATATAATTTTTTTCGGGTAGTCAGGTGGGCTAACTTAAATGTTAATATTGCCAAAATCTAGAGTCATCTGGCCATCAAAAATGACGGCGTTGAATTTATGCCCATCGCGGGTAATGGTCTTACGTTATGAGGCGCTGTATTTAATACCTATCGTCATTTACAGAACGTAAAGTTATGATTGTTTTGTAATTTAGCATATCTGGTTAAAAGAAAATGTCACATACAAATAAAGTTTCTGAAAAGAACGGGCTCAAATTGCTGCAGTGCTCAACAGTAGTCATTCTCAAATTAAAATTGCTAAAAGATGAAATATTAAGTGCTCGCGTGGTGTGCAAAGTGCTATCGACAGGTTTAGCGACACCAATTCATTCAAAGAGCGTTCAAGACAAGGCCGAAAAATGTGTACGACGTCAATATAGAGGACAAACTGATAAAGAGGACATCGCTGGCTGACAGGAGAAAAACTTCTTCAAATGTGAATACTGAGTCACAGGAAGTAACTGGCAAAGACATCTCTTCGTGTATGGTGAGACGAAGACTTGTAGAATTCTGTCTCAAAGAATGCATAGCTAGGAAAAGGCCATTAAAGACGGAAACCAACAGGAAGAAAAGGCTTTTGTTTGCGAAAGCGGGTGAATATTGGACTAGTGATGATTGGGATAAAGTGATTTGGTCGCATGAAAACAATTTTGAAGTGAGTCCTTCCATGTTTCTCTTAACCAAATCTGCTCTGTCACTTTCCATTGTTTTTTTTCCTGCAAATTTGCATCATTGATTATGTGAACAATGCCATAAAATCAATTATTTTCCTTGATTTTTGCAATACTTAATTGGGACTGTTTATATGGGTTGAAGAGTTGGAGAATCTTAACATAAACAATGCGTTGTACTGGGGGGGGGGCAGCGTCATGGTTTGTGGGCTGCATTGCGTCGTCAGGGACTGCAATGCTGTTCACATGCAATGGCAAAATGAATTCAGCAATATACACCAACATGGTGGGCAAAATGTACAGTCACTGATTGGAGAAAGTCTATGCTATAATAAGAGAGCCGTCTGTCCGAAGCCTTATTTTTCCCCTATCTAATACTGAGGAAAATATTTCCAAGGCACCCAACTTATTTTCTGCCAAACCGTATCCAGGATACGAACCCGGGAATTCCCGGGTTATTAGTGAAGGCCTGGTCACGGGCCTATGTGAACTTGGTTGCTTTTGTGCACTTGGTGGACAATGTGGACTTTGTGGACATGGTGAAATTTGGAGTATTGTGAACTTTTTCGATAGGATGGTAAGATATTTTTAAATACATACCTTCATGACCTATTCAATAAAAGGGCAGCGTTTGGTGCACTAGCATTCAATAATGGCTTACCTGAAGGTGTTACTTCCAAGACGCTGTTCCTTTTTTCGGACTTGATGTTCAGATGTTACTTTGTTGCAGAAAATAAAAACTTGTGGTGAATAACTGCTACTGCTGCTGCCGCTCTCTGTTGCTGAAGATGTATGTATAAATGTCCAATTTCTGCCTGGCTGTGTTCTGAGTTCGTTTAAGCTGATATGTGAGTAGGCTTCAGAGAGGAACGTTTTCTAAGTGTTTACTGCACTAACAGATGCTTTGTTGTAGTACGGAAGCGAGTGAAAGAAGTCCAATTTACTGACCCAGGGTTTGCTAATACCGAGGTCGAACAGCTTGTCTAGGAACAATTTGCAGTGGTGGTCCAGAAAATGGTGCGGATTACCGTTATTTTTGAAGAATGTTCGGAGAAATTCAACTTCGTTTCGTCTCGCCAGACGCACTCTCAAGCATTCAAGACGCACCCTTCCGTCTGTGGCTCATAATGCAACACGTAGGTGCGCGTAAATGAGGCCTAATGCGATTCAATGCCTCAATAATTGATTTGGACGTGTATATGCGGGATAACGGAAAAGTGATAGGTTTTGGTTGGAATGCAGTAAAGGGTTCAGCTCCAAACACCAGGCAATTGCTGAACGAACATGATCGGGCTGGTTTGTTAATGGGTTGTGGCATAGTGCTCTTCATTTACAGACTATAGTCAAACCAGCGTAAGGAGTCCGATGGGTGTGGCTATAAGAACGCAAAGCAACTTGGCCAAATCTCACTTAGGCGCGAGGTATAACTTGTCTCAATCGATAAAATTACATTTATGTTTGAATACTCAAAATGCATTAATCAATAGATTAGATTTGCCACTGTTGCGTTCAATTTATCCCCGCCCCTAAAGGACTACTTTCGCTGGTTTCACTATAGTGCTGCATAAGGCAAATATTAGTGGGCTGAACCATGACGGTGTAGACTAAAATATTCAAAGAATTGACGACACCCTCCATTGTTCCTGGCCATATCAGTTGTACGATCTGCAATAGAGGCCACAGGCAAGTTCTACGCCACTTTACTTTATATGATAAAAGGTTCCACGCCTAGTTACAGCTGTGTGTAACAATGAGACAGCGAGGCTGTATTGGCGTCAGTGCGAAGCACTACGTTTGTGCTGGGGCGCCCCGCGCGTAATGTCTGCTCGGAGGGAGAAAGCGGAGGTGGGGGGCACTTTCAGAGAGATGTTGTGTATTGGTTACGGGCTGTGGGCCTCCGAAAGGTCTCGAGTTTTTTTGTTTCCAAACCAATACACGGAAATACATCTTTTCAAACTTCAATTATGTAACTACAGCATTAGCATTACTCACTTACCTGAACCTAAATTAATTTCAAGTACTTATACAGCAACTGAAGTTCAGTTATATATAAAACTTTGTCAAGTAGGTATCAAACTACCATGGTGAATACATATTTCATGTTAGATTTGCATACGACTAAATTTGATGTATTTTGAATTACACTTTAACTATTATAATTTCAGGAGGAAAATGTGCAGAATGCAAAACAAAACCTATGACCTTTCGATGATCTAAATAAAGAAGTGGTATTCGCTGTGCAGATAACCTAATCCAGATGCTGGTTCTAATCTTACTATTGAAGCGCAAGGTTTCTCTGCACCATTGTTTATGGCGAGGCCTTGATTCTCTTCACGCTAATTTTATTGCGAAATGTCAAAGATGCGAATGCCAATTATAACGTCACCGAATCGTGATTGAGGAAGTTCACAGCGTAAACATTTTTAAGCCGAGGTATAAGGATAAATGTTATGTGTGATAGGTATAAGCGGATAAAGTATATCGTTTATGTGTACAGTTTTTTTTTTCTGAATAGTCTGTAAACTATGGGAAATAATTAGTCATTTAATTTAGAGAAATAATTAAAGGAAATACTCAAGAAAAATATTTGAGAGAGATAATGAAAAGGATTAGTACAGGGAAATATCTTGCGAAATATGGTGACACTTCTTAGTGTTAGTTCAATTGTAAGTTGGACGTCTATGTAGAATGCCAATCAATAAGTAGCATTAAAATTTTATGAAATTGCGTACACGGGAGTAGAGAGGTGAAAAATAGCTTCACATTGAAAAGTACGCCGAGAATAGTCAACTCGTGAAATACGTGTTCTGAGCACTAAGCACGCTCTAGCCGTGCTGCGTGGATATGGAGACACCAGTACAGATGATACCATTAGTGCGCGGTAAGACCTGCTGTTTTAGTGGAAACTGGCACGTCTTAGATCTCTCATTGATATAAGGGCATGGCAGTGAGAAAACTGGTGTCTCAAAACCAGCACTGTTTCCAGGACAGCGGCGGGAAAGACCTGTCTTTGAAGTGCCCGTGCCACAGGAACACTAATAGTTTCCCCGTGCTGTACAGCACACATATAGGCAGGTAATTCCCGTTAGTGCACGTGAAAGAGTGCTGGTTTTGGGACAGCTCTTTCTCATAACAGAGCCATAGGCACTGGGCAGCCCTGTGGAATTCCCGAAAACAGGAGTACAATAAGCGTTAGTTTCAATATTTTAATCGTGATCAGTATAACATTCGCAGAACAGCTGAGCGATATACTGTGTGGTCAGCGAAAGAAAATTTTCCCTGAACGTAAAAGAAATAAAAGTGTATTGTGCAGCTGATAGTCTCGAAAAAGAACTCCTCTTGATTTATCTCTGTCTTCCTACTGTACGTTATCCTTTGCTCCTTGAGGTGTTGATTGTTCGAGGTACGGTAGGACTGTATGTGAGCCTGTTGGTATATTGGTGACTGTGCTCTGGTTGCAATTTCTATTATAACCATTGTTACAAGCCTCTTTGCCAGGTTAGTTATCATGAAACGATGTGTCTCCACCACACTGTAAAGGGGTAATTAAGCTGGTAAATTCTCTCTACGAATGCAGCGAACAGTTCTTAATGTCTTGTCTCATACCTGTGCTCTTGCGTGAGAACGAGCTGCTCAATGTCATTCGTGTCTACAGGTGTATAGGCTGAGTGTATCCATGTATTCTCATTTTGCGCGGTCACCAATATTTGTAACTGGGCCTAATGACTGGGTTGAACTTTTGCTACTTTGTGCTTGTGAGCTTGTAAAGGTAGTTTTGTGAACCCATTGTGTTCCTAATAAATGTTATTATTATTATTATTTCGTCTACCGGTACGTTCTTAGAGTACCGGTACCACTGTAACCTTCTAAAGCGCACCTCATAAGGTAAGTAGCTTGTCATTTAATGATAAACGTACTTTTTTCATATTACTTCAATATTTTCTAATTGAAATTAATGTTGCGCGCAAAAAGAACTTCGTGAAATATAAGAACTTGCAGCGATTATCCACCAATATTATTTATTCATTATGGTAAGTGGCACAACGCGCTTAAGTTGTGCTCAATGTAGCGGTTTAATTTTTTTTTTTTTTTTTTTTTTTGCGAAGCGATAGACGGTGAACTACGCATATTGCCAGTTTTGAGATAACATTTCCCAAGAAACGATTACTAGGATTTCGCAATCAAGCCCAAACCTAAAGAATTTAATTCAACAAAAGGACTGGCTAGGAAGATGCTGTTTTAAGTATTATTAATCATATTGATGAGAAGATACTGTTTGTGTTATGATATAGTTTTGTATCAGTTAAGCGAAATGCAAGGAATTGAAATTTGCAGTTTTTTCCAGCTTCCATATTCAGTGCAGATAGCAAATTTACATCGAGATTGGGGACGACTAATGGCAAGAGTTCAGCAACGCTCTCATGAATTGCTTTTTTTTACACCACTTGTCTAATTAGCCCCCATTTTCGACTGTTTTACTACTCATCTAATAAAACTCCATTTTTTTAATTGGCGTTACGTTACTTGTCTTCCTAGCTCTCCATATTCCGTTCGGTATTACTGCACATGTCTAATAATTCTCCAGTCATTCGATCGTTATTATACCGCACGTGCCTAAGTAACTTGTCAAATAATTAATCCTGCAAATAGATACTCCCACAGCCGTAAGACAAGCATACCCCTCGTTTTTTTCTCCTTCTCTTTTTTTCTTTTTGCCTATTGCACTCCTTCGTACTTAGCCATCTGAATTACATCAAGAAAACGGCACTATCATACCTGAACTTGAGTGTTTAGTACTAGGACGAGGTAACAGTTTTTCACGTCACCCCATGTGTGCCGATCCACCATGGTGTTGGTTCACTCCCTTCGGGTGGCAGCTTGAGACCAACAATAATTATTGAAGAGCTAGCAGTTAGTTTTCAAAACGCATCCTAATTGATTTCAAACACGAATTATAACGAGAGATGGCATGGCATCGGAATTATTAAATCTGGATAAAAACCTTAAAATAACAACAAATTGATAGAAAATCATTGTCAATTAAACTTTTCCAAAAATAACAGCAGCGAAAAGGTTAATACTATTACATTCTATTATTTCTTTACCGGGCTAGTGACCATATGTGGATACCTGCGACAGCTTTTTCAGCCTTCCGGAAAAAGGTTAACCACTTACATACCACCGACGACAACAACACTCGGTGCCGTTGACGCCTTTTAGTAGGGCGAATACAAAAAATTCAAGTTTTTCTAACGGAGGTCCCGTTTTTTATAGACTCGATATTTCAGGATCCTGATCGAGCGAAAAATTAAATCTTGCTTGCGACTGCCATTGATCATAGACACGCGACGTGCTTTATGGAGGCGACGGGGCCCTCGCTGGAGGCTCAATTAAAGACTGCCCGGTCTCCTTTCCGACTGTAGAGATTGTCGCAGAGTGGGACTGTAGCCCAACTGAAATGATTCTGCATTTTTGCTAACTGTGGAGACAGTCACAGAGTGCGATTCTTTGGCTGACAACATCCGCCCTCTTGAGCATGTGACCGGCCAGTAAATTTGAATTCACACAGGTCAATATAGCGCAGTTATTAGGATCAACCTGAGTAGTCATATTTGTAGGCAATATATGGAAATCACATACTCTTTTAACTGTTGCAGTACGATTCCTAACCGCTTTCTTGGCAGACCTCACCGCCGTCCAAACTTCTGGAACGAAATTCGCTTCATTTCTCGACTCGCCAATAACAATCAAAGAGGCAAAATGGCCTTTGTTTTTAGCCCTGACATGCAGCAGTTCTTATGAGGATGTTGTTTGCGTGAGCCATCGGAACTATTAATCGAAGAAGCTCTGCTATCTCAGCAGCCTCGCAATCGTGCCAGCGCCAGGCCCCACTCTATCTCAATCTATTCGCGCACCAGATTCTTTGAACTTTGCTCAATCTCCGTCAACTTTGGAGCCGTGATTTTCGGGCGGCTTTTTTTGTGAGACTGGAAGGTCGTTCAGTGAACTGCCTCAGCGCCGTTCATTTCTTTGACTCATTTCTTTGTGAAGTTTGGGATCGCTAAGTCAGTGGCTGGTCTGCAAGTGACAGTGAAGACTGCAGTAACGTCCCTTCCAATGGCCGCCTAACCAACCGGAATGAATAAACTTTTTCTCCAAAGCGTTGGAAAATTATTAGAGCTATACAAGAAAGCACTGCTTTCTCCATCCTCATAAGAAAGGTGAAATGATGCTGCAGTTGTTTCTTTGCAGTTTTGCATCTATAGGCGCTAAATCTTATTTTTAGATGCAAAATCTGACTTGATCATAATGGGATCGGAGAATAATATTTTTGATTAACACAACACAAAGTAGCGAAGTAAGCTGAGATAAACTTTACTGTGTTACGTTCTGCAAATAGAAAAAGATGCGTGATTTTAAAGTATAATTATGTTACGCCTGCTTCCTTGATATCTGAAAATGAAGAAGGCTGTGAGCGCAGCCAACCTAACACCAGCATATCATTATCATGCTCCTTCCTGTGTTGCCAAATATGCGGACTAAAGAAAGTATCTAATATGAGAATCAGTCAAAAACTTTTGGCGATATGTTGCTCTTACCTCGGGGCTATCACTCACTAGGAATGATACGTTTAGCAACTCGACAGTCTTTTTCACTTACGTAAGTACATATATTCATAGATTACTTGAACTGCAATCGGAAAGTATGGTTCTCACTGTACCTGTTTGACTAACCAGAGTCGGAAAATGTGGTAGAAAATGTTGCCTCGTCCATTCTCTTGAGTTTGGCCTCACACAACTCTGTGATGGAGCGCAGAAGTGGAGCACTTTGGAGCAATCAAACAATTGGATGAGTTGTCAAACAGTTCCTCTCTCAGAAACAAAGTTATTGCTCCAACTTCTGAAGACTCGACACCTTCCATTGCAGCAAATTCATCTGCAAATGGATTTTATTCATTGGATAACCGTGGTCAAAGAGCAATTTCATTTTAGGAGAAACCGTTTTCAGTTTCTTTCTCAATGTTTCAGTCAATATGAGACCTATGTATATATGGTAGCTATACTGATTGTTGACACATGTAGCAGCATTGTAGCTGTAGAGAATTTAGGCATTATTTGTAACATTTGCAGTAGGAACATGGAACTGCCGAAAGTCAGACAGTGAAAAATGATTGGTGGCAACAGTAGATTTTCCAGAGAAGAAGAAAATATTTAGATGAAGTGGTAATTGAAGAGAAATTACAAAATAAAAACATTAGGAAATATACTAGACGTTTTCTAAGGCCAGCTTACTCTAGAGTTTGGGCATTTTTCACATCTACATACAACAACCCACCTGACTCCCTGCAAATAATTATGAACATTTTTTAACGCCTTCTCCTTCTATTTTTGGCGGCAGACAAACAGTTTCAACGCCGTCATTGTTATGGCGAGCTTACTCTAGAATTTCAGCATTTTCCATTTCTAGGTCTACCCACCTGACTCCCAGCAGAAAATCATTAACGTTGCTCAACCCCTTCTCCCGCTTTTTGGGTGGACAGACAAACAAATATCTATACTTGAATCTTCAATGAAAACATCATCACCGCTCTCGCTTGCGGATGTAAAAAGTGACAGACAAACGAACAAACAAACGATGGAACGAATTTTCACCGAAAGTTAATCATCTGCAACTCGAAACATACTAACAATCCTTGTAAATTTCGCTAAGCTCCGTCCATAACTTTTTGAGTTATCTAGGTGACAGACAAAAACACGGGCAAACAAACTCGACAGAAACAGAACCTCCTTGGCAGAGGTAATAAAAAACTAAAGAGTACTAGATGAGATGGGAAAGTCCAGACATGACTTCAGTTTTTAAACACGATAAGGGCGTGTGACCAGTGTTAGGCTATAGCTATATATGTTTCCAAAGTTAGGAATGTTTCCTAAAACAGAAAGTTTTTAATACTTTTAACATATAGTGTAGAATCACTGAGTGCTCCACATCACTAGGCTAGGAAGTGTATAGTCACCTTCACTATTCACCGTATAAAATTAATTCTCGTGTACTTAATACCTACTCGCGTATTAATCACCACACAGCTTGTTTATAAGACTTTCTGGGCCCTTATTAGCCTGTTTGTTGTTGGATAATGAATAGCTGATATTTTTATACCGAGCCACTCCTCTTCAATAACTAATTAACAGAACCAATCGGTGCATTTTTGCTGCTACAAATTGCGTCTGCTTTTTGAGTGCAGGCACACCAGCCTTTGGTATGATGAGCAGCAAATTATTTGCTACTGCAAACAGTTGGAAAGCAGGCATTGGTCTTGCCGTTAGTTAGTAATGCAAGCGGTTGGAAATTAGTGCATAGCTATATAGTCTCGTTATTGCTTGGTTTTTGTTGTGAAGATATAGTTCTACTTTTATTTTATGTAACAAACTATTGGTAATTACTGTATTGTGTAAGCTCGATGTTACTGCTCCTTCAAACTGCAAAAAGCTGATCTGTTGGAATGACGTTACTGTTGTTTGGAACTGATAGCAGCTGGTAATTGTTTTATCATTGTGATGGTAGGATCTTATTGTTATTCGTACTGCAAACAGCTGCAATCATTGCACCGTTTGCTTGAATACTTTCTTCGCTTCTAGAAACATATTTTGCAGATTATTCCTGAAAACCTGAGAGTAGTTTCTCTCAGCAAACCATAACTTCCTCTATTTTCATCTAGTAATTCCTTTGAGCACTTTAACGATTGAAGGTTATACCGGTACATAATTGAAGTACTCACTTCAATACGATAACAAAGAGGAACCAGAGAAGCGCTCTCAGAGCGCAGACCTCCGCCACGTAACGCACTATTAATGGAAAATTCAAATTGTCCTGAAAACGAGATTTCATTTTTATCCTCACCAAAATTCAGTCATTTGTGTCTCTAGCCATTGATGACAGTTCCTGTAATTTTCTTGTAGGTTCGACCACAAATTTTTAAGCAATGTACCTATCCATAAACACAAAGGCAAACTTACAGTTAAATACATAAACGGAAAAACCGATCATCGCCATGATGTTGTCACTCGTGCTTTTTAACATTTCAAACAATTCCTGAAAATTTCATGAAGTTCCGCCCATGCCGTTTTGAGTTATATTCTGACAAGCATAAAAACAAATACAGGGACAAACAATCTGACAGATAATCGCAAAATTTTGATCGGTTGCCCTTCGTAACATTCCCAAGAATCATGCAAATTTTATGGAGATCCATGCATAACTTTTTGAGTTATATTACTAAGAAAAACAGACAGCAAAAAACGGCTTGACGGATCTTCACCAAAAATTAACCATCTGCTTCTCCTAACACACCTAATATTCCCGATAAATTTCATACATATCCGCTCATAACTTTTTGAGTTGTCTTGGTAACATAGTAACAGACAGACATGAAGACAAGTTCGACAAAAATATAACCTTTATGTTGGAGGAAACAACTAACACATTTTCAACATCTACGGTTTCTTGGATAACGAATCAATTAATATCATTTCACTCCTGTATGCTTACAAAAATTTACATCTGACAAGGTAGAGACTTGACCCATTGCCACCCAAGAGGAAATTGACGTATAATGTGGACAATAAAAAGTGTACGTTGGTTCTGCATGTATTGTACCCAGAGAATAGAGAAGAAATTCCCTTTTGATGAGGGAACAAATGATGGACGAAAGGCGCGTCTGGCGGGTGTCTTTGTGCTTTTACCACACGTGTATCAAATTGGGCCGGCATCAAGGATAAAGTGTGCCGTGTTTGGTAATATTGATGATGTATAATGTGGACGATAAGAAGTGAAGGAATATCTTACTGGTATTAATTACACAACAAAGGGAAGAATTCTACTCCTTATAACCCAGCAAAACATAGAATAATTAGTTAAGACCAAACCAGGCTCTGCACTTTCCACGGAGCGCTATAAATATTTATCATAAAGGACAATGTACCTGTGGAATTAACCTCCCATTGACAAATATATTTTACTCTTAGTGACCGAGCAAATTATAATGAAACACGCTAGAACGCTTGGTTGAACGTTTCACCATTTTATGTGGGCATGTGTGATTCGACAAATCACTGATACGAAAAAATTTTGACTTTTCTTCGAGAAATTCCCTTTTGTAGAACCTGCCCTGCAAAATACAAGCAAATATGATAAAGCCATGATGGGCACTTGATGAATTTTGCAGGAGTGAATGCTTCAGCAAATCAATGGTAAAAAAAAGTAGCGCGTCTAAGAATTTCACCGTTAATGAGCCTGTAAATAATAAATTAAAATAGTAGAGCGCTTAACGAAAGTTTGGCAAGTTTTGCGGACGCGAGACCGGCCCTCAATGGGCAAAGTTGAGAGGGGAAATAATGGAGTTTGGTGTCGCTCAGGACGCGTGAACTCATCGCCCTCATATCTGCCCCATCAGCAGCACCCAAAGTGGAGCCTTGTGGAGACCCTGAGAGCTTGTCGAACTGATGCGAGACAACCCTTTATCTGCGGCGCTTCCCATAGCTGGAGCAGCGACTGCGGTGTCGATCTGGTGCTTTTTTGTAGACTACTTAACCTGTGTCCTGGGTGCTGATGTGGGGATCTGGTACAGTGCTGTGGTACTATGTGATCTGGTACGTTAGTGTAGGTGGCAACACGCGTTGCTGTGGTACGCATTGATCTGGTACGCCATGTTGTGGTGAGCGGTACTGTTATACGCAGGAAAAATAATTAATTTATACCCACCCATTCGATCTTCCCTGTGTTATACATTAAAATACTGAAGCTCTTGTAACCTACAGCCTCTTAAGTATTGTGATTTCATTAATTCGCTGTCTAATTATTCATTAAAATACTGCAGCTTAAATAAACTATATCTTCTTGAGGATTGTAATTTCGTGAATTTAATGTAAAAAGGTTCGACGTTTCTTCGGTATTTGGAAGCTTAATACAACTTGAACCAACTCAACACACACTGTCACTCTAACTCGCTTGCTCTTTCTCGCTGGGTCTACTTTTGTCTCTCCCGACACTATGACAGCCAGGGCAACAAGTATATATCGCTTAATTTAAACTTTGCCGAGGCATCTCACTTATATGCGATAATCGGCGACGTGAAGCAAGTCATCACAATGTGTATTAATTATATCACCAAACTCTCCAACCATTTCTGAAGTTCTTAATCCGCTGCCCGTTTTCATTAATTTATCAAGAACAACTTTTTAGAAAAATATTCCATGTATTAGTGCTGACTAAATACATATTTTAGGAACCTTGAAACAAGTATATACTACATTGCTTTAATAAATTCATTGATGATTTACCTTATCTTCATTTATAATATAGACAACTAACTGAAATATTGATTCAGTTTATAGAGAAAACTTGATATAAAAACAGAGATTCAATTTAGCTTAAGCTGAAAATATAAAAAGTTAAGATAATTATCCAAGCCTTCATAATACATTAAATGTAAAAACATTTTCTTTGGACAAAGGCCTATATGTGCTTAGAGTAGGGCTCCTAATTGCTTTACTGCCACAAGTGAATGTAACATTTGCTATGAATCTGTACCTAATGTAAGGTAGCTATATGAAAAACATCTTTTTTATAAGAAACCCTTCAATATATTACAAGATGCTTCGAAGATATAACTATCAAAATATCTTTACTGTAGTAGTAAGTGATAATGTTTTACCTTTGAGCTTCATCTTTTGTAAATGAAATCCCTAATAACAGTGAATTTAGGCAGCATATACTCATAAATCAAAATCATAGACTTAGCCCCAAGGACGGATCTAGTGCAGAGTTTTGGTGGAGCCAAACCTGTTAGTCTTCGAGGGTGATTAGGTAGCGGCCCATTACAAGATCTTTTACATAATCCACAGTATCATTATTTTACAATGCACTATACCACTGTTCCTTAACGATATCAACGGTACTTGAATCAAGACAACTGTCTAGATAGTTCCACTGTTTTGTTGGAGATGAGCAGGAAATGCTCTCATAGTTCTTATGAGAATAGGGGGGGGGGCATAGCTTAACCCTGTGCTCTCTTCCCCCCGGATCAACGCCTGCCTAGCTAGGAACGTTGTAAGTAAATCCCACATCATCTCTGCATAAGGCCTGTTATGGACACCAGCTACTAAGACTGTGCCCAACATCCAATATAAATATTGTACTCTCAATCTCAATAGACTTGTAATTTAGTTTAATATGAAATTGTGTTATTCAACGTGACCCAGCCAATCATATGCAGAAGAGAATAGCCCTGACCCAGTGTGAGATCATTGTGAAGATCATCCTGAGTGCTAGGCCTAGTCTTTCATTTTAAAAATCTCCAATAACCATTCGTGAACTTGTTAATTTTAAACCATTTTCTAAGTTGAATTCATGTTATCCAACTCTGTCTGACTCTCTCCATAAGAACGTGTAGCAAAATCACCAAAAACTCCTACACTCATTGCAGATCGGCGAGATAAAGACCCTCTAACCACCCTCTTCCGGTTGCTGATATAGAAAGAAGAGTTGCCCTAATATTAGTGGGAGAGTCCATGTCGCAACACGGGTCGAGTGAGATATTTTTATGAGGCCTCTTATTCTTATGGCAGGCGGAGACTTTATGCCCTAACTGCTAAGTGGCGCCTTTCATCGAGGCAATTAAGGTTAAAAACCTGGTCCGGTAACTAGTGGCTCGGTGGGGTGTTATTTGCCAGCGTGTGAAGGCTTCATATGTA
>LQNS02277602.1:1161385-1178712 GCA_001587735.2 Parhyale hawaiensis | reverse complement strand
GTCAACCTATGCACTTTCCATCCCATCTTCAACCCATTGCAGTACCCCGGTCAACCTATGCACTTTCCAGCCCATCTTCAACCCATTTTAGTACCCCGGTCAACCTATGCACTTTCCAGCCCATCTTCAACCCATTGCAGTACCCCGGTCAACCTATGCACTTTCCAGCCCATCTTCGCCGATTCTTCGTCAGCAAGAAAAGTTGATAGGCGCTGCTCTCCATCAAACTGGATCTGAGCGAAGCAGTTTGGCTCAGGGCCTCAGAATTGAATCGCCTTGTTTCGTATGATGCATCGTCACGTTTTCTGCGCTCAATGGAGTGAAGGCATGAAGCCTATTCAGAATAATAATTACCCAACATCAAAATGCAAATTTTTCATCAATAATTAACCCGCGAACGATGGTACAGTGGAGAGTTTGAACAGAGAGCTCAATGATGTAGTCGAGGGATGAACATAACGACAAGCCTTCTCCTTCGTCAAAAGGATTATGAGTCCATGAGCTTTTAAGCATTACAAGCTTAAGAGAAAACGTTTCGGTAAACAGAAAATGTTTTTATGCGTCGTTACCGACCGAACAATGGCTTTTAATAGTATAATGCGGAGGCCGTTTTAGGTCACGCTTCCAAATTAGACAGAAAGGCTTGGCACTTGGGCTAAAGATAAATCTTTTCTGTATAGCTCTGGTCCAGCTAAGCCAAGCTTACTCTTACTAAAATAGAGATGCTTCTCAAAGGATTTTCTACTTAGATATCGGATCGATATGGGGAGACTTTATCGAGATTCTCTCCTTGAGAGTAAAAGCGGTGGTATTGGAAGCATTAGCGACGGCTGCCATTGTTGTTGGTATGGTTTGGTATGGAAGAGAAGGCTGAGTGCTCGTGGCCATTAGCAGATGAGGGTTTGTGTCTGGCTGGTGCTGGGTCCTTAATGGGGTTCTTGTTATTATAGAGTTGACGAGTTTCTAAACGGGATTCTTGTTATTCAGATGATGGGTTCTCAATGGATTCTGTTACCATAGAAATGACGGTCCTTAATGTACATTTTGCTACTATAGAGATGATGGGTTCGTAATGGGGTTCTTGTTATTATAGAGATGATGGGTGCTTAATGGGTGCTTAATGAGGTTCTCTTATCACGGAAATGATGGGTCCTCAATGGATATTTTGCTATTATATAGATAATTTGTTCTTAATTGGGTTATTTTTTATAGAGATTGTGGGTTCTTAATGGTGTTCATGTTATTATGGAGAGGGGCTTAATTAATTATGTTCTTGTTATTATATAGATGAAGGATGCTCTTCTTACCTCAGAAATTATAGTTTCTTAATGAAGTTCTTGCTTTATTATAGAGACGATGGGTTTTTAATAGCTGTCTGACTCGTACTGGAGCTTTGGTAACCATATATAGAGAAAAACGATTCCAAATGGACTCGTGTTTGTATGGTAACAGATGCCTTATGGGAGCTATTGTTATTGCACTCGTAGTTTTAATGGGCATTAGATTGAACTCGTGTTCTTTCAGAAATTTAATATAAGGCTTATATTGAAGTTCTTGCTGCGTTCAAAAATTCTAGAGCTTTTTATTGTTTTTTTTTTAGTTCAGAGATCATGGATTTTTATTACGCTTCTACTTCTCTAGATATGATAGCTTCATTGGGACATTCTTTTACAATTGAGATTCCATGTTCTTAATGGGTTTGATGTTATTTCTTGTTTTTATAATATGCTAGAAAATTTATGAACCTCTATCCGCAGCGATAATGTGCCGCTAATTGTAGAAGAAATGATGGGTTCTCAATTAAACTCTTATCATAACAGAAATGAGGAATTCTTAATGAGCTCTGCCCACAGACCCACAGAGATGCATGGTTCTTTATGAGCTGTGGGGGTCTAATAGTTTAAGATATCAACCATTTAGACTAAATTCGATATCGAAATATTTAGAGAGCTCATTACATTAACGCAACTATAGACTGGTTTTCTATCATTATCGAACGTAATCAAACACATTGCCGAGACTATCGTAGAACAACGCTCATCCAAACAAGTTTGCTTCTCTGCGCTACTGATTTTGAAAACACTCCTGTAATTTCTTTGTTTCCATTGCTAATGCACTTTAAAAGTTTTTTTTTCTCCGGAGCAATACAATCGAACAAAGAACTTTTGTAGCAAAGTAACGCAGCCTGGTTCTTATAAGTTTATCTACCTCACCCTAGTAAGTATATCTATCCATCAGTTTCTTTATGTTTACAAGTTGTAGGAATCCAATTCAAACTAGAGCACTCTGAAAACGCATACCTCCGCCAAGCACGGCAACGGTTACGAAAAATTAAGATTGGCTCTGAGACTATGATTTTCTCTGCATCAACACCAAAATCCAATCATTTGTGCCCTTCTACAGTGTTAACAGCTTCAGTAATTTGTTTGAATATCCGTTCATAACTTTTTGAGTTATGCCGCTAACAAGCATTATGACAAACATGAGTCAAACATGCAAACGAACAAACCGATCTGCACCAAACTTTGATCATTTATGCCTTTTAACGTTACTAACAACTCTTATAAATTTCATAATGATCCATTCTCTATTTTTTGAGTTATTGTGCTAGCCAGCATAAAATTAAAAACCGTGACAAACGAATAAACAAACCCACGGATCGTTACAAAAATTTGGTCATTTACTCTTGATATCATACCTAACAACTCATATAAATTTCATAAGAATTCGTCCATAACTATTCGAGTTATAGCATTTAGATAAATGAGGCAGACAAACAAACAACCAAATCGATGGACGGATCTTTACCAAAAGTTAGTAATCAGTTCTTCTTAACTTACCTAGCATTCCCTGTAAATTTCGCCAAAAACAAGCCAAAACTTTTTGAGTTATCTTGATGACAGACAGACAGAAAGACAGAGAGACAGACAAACCCGACGAAAACATAACCTCCTTGGCGGAGGTAATAATTTCCAAATATATATTAATATATTTTACTGACGGGTTAAGATCAAGGCTGGTGCAGTAAAACGTTGCTCTCTGCAAGGTAATTGGATGCTTCGTTCCTACTTTTCTCCTACCCTCTTCATGCTACTACTAATATACCGCTTTGTTCTGTTCCTCCTTTTATTTCGTGATATTCCCATGCTTGCTGAACTCAGCGCGAGAACACCCTCTGCATAGCTTCCACGTTTCTCTCGACATACTCCATGTCCCTTCTCTTCCTCTCTCGAAACACCATAGCAGTACCTAGGGAGCCTTAAACTCACGTACCGAACGCCCAAGAAGTGCAGCATCTTCCTCCATTTTATCAAACACAATTGATTTAATACTGTTCATTTTTATTTCATTTTAAATAATTTTATGTTTGGTTTATAGTCTCTTTTATGCTGAACTAGAGTACTCTGAGAGCGCATACCTCCGCCAAGTAAGTCATCGGTAACGAAAAATTCAAATTGGCTGTGAAACCATGATTTCTTTTGTATCAACTCAAAAATCTAATATTTTGTGCATTTTAATAGTATTAACAGTTTCTGTAATGTTTAGAAGATCCTTTCACAACTGTTTGAGTTATGCTGCTAACAAACATTATGACAAACATAAGTTAAATATCCAAACGAACAAGCCGATCAGTACCAAAATTTAATCGCTTATATCATTTAACATTACTTACAACTCCTGCAAATTTCTTAAAGATCCATCCAAATCTTTTTGAGTTATTGCGTCAAAAACATTATGACAAGCACAAATCAAACATAGAACGGAATAAGCCAATCTGCACCAAAGTTTAACCATTTTTCCCTCTTAACATTATAAACAACTCCTGTAAATTTCATCAAGATCCATTCAAAAGTTTTTGAATAATTGCATAACAAACATTTTGACAAATACAACTCATATATAGAAGCGAATCAGCCGATCTGCACCAAAATTTAATCATTCATGTCTTTTAACATTGCTAACATTTCCTGTAAGTTTCATAAAGATTCACTCAAAACTTTTTAAGGTATTGTGCTAACAAACATAAAATCAAACACAGCAACAAACGAACCAACTGGGCATCACAAAAATTTGGTCATATACTCTTTATGATGTATAACAACTCATGTAAATTTCATAAAAATCCGTTCATAACTTTTCGAGTTATGGCATTGAGAAAAATGAGGCAGACAAAGAGACAGACAGACAATCCCGACGAAGACATAACCTCCTTGGCGGATGTAATTATGCCGAATAAACTTTATATAAATGAAAATCAGTTCAAGTTTTGTGCGCGTTTTGTAAAGACGGCGTAACACGTCGCTGATGTAGCAGCCGAAACTCTAGCATAACATCTTCAGGAGTATGAAAAACTTAACGAAGAGCAAGAATACATAATTTATTGTAGAGCGTGTTCAACTAGAGAGAATTTCTTATCATTAGTAATTTCAACAAGAGCTCATGATATCTGCGAAAGTTTTTAATTTTAACCATGATGAGCCTTAACTTCTAGGATAGTTGTAGAATAAAGTAAAATATGGATTATCATTACTGGTTTTAAAATTACTACAAAAATTGAGGTCTAATAAGTATAATTTCTTCTTATATGGAGAACACTCACATCATATGAAACAGGTCAATGATGCTTAACATAGTATATCCGACTACTGACTAACTTTACTAAAGTATGCTTTGTAAATGAAGCTGTAATCATTGTTACTAATTGCACCCGTGACTTTCACGGTCTGGCAGGGCCTTTCAGATTGGATTCCTAAAATTTCCACGGCAATCAACAAATACTTGGTTATCAAGTTTTATGTTACATTAAACTGGCCGTGACCCGTTGAGTTATTATTACCATCTTCTTTTCTTTCGTAAAAATCAAGTGTTATGTAGCTGGTCATAGATCATGCGCTACTTGTCTCCGTTTACTCCTGCCCATAGGGGTGACCATCATTATCTTCTTTGCTTTGAAAAGTATATTCAACATTTTGCCTATGCGCAAAGGAAATATATCTGTGACGCAGTCCAATTGTTTTTCCGTATCACCTTTAAATTTAACGCACACGTTCATGCAGCACAGCCCAAATTCGTATTCCATATCATGAATACAACCGAAATATATCTATAATTCCTGTCTATCTGTTACTGATAAAGAGCGTGACACGAAAGGTAGGTAGGCAGATACTAGCACATATTAAGACGTAGATCACCCAAAAAAGACCTGCGCAGTAGTTTATGATGATTTCATCAATGTCACTGACATTTACTGCACAAGGAAACACTATAATATGAATATATATGCAAACATTAAGCAAGAAAAGTCATATACTGACTGACATTCTTCCTTGTTCAGAATGAAGGCGAATTCTGTTGTTGTTAATAGGTAAGAAAGAATTTTATTGAGAGATTCTTTCATATAACTCTCAATCTTTCCTGGTGAAGAAATAAGTTGGATTTGAAATTATTGTACGAGCCTAATGAATTCAATTTGTTTTCACGCAATTGCTGCGTATTTCCGTAAGAAAAAAATGTATGTCAAATTGTTGTTTGTAGCTTAGTGACTTCAATTTACTTTCATGCGACTGACAATAAATATTTCCTGTACTGAAAAAAGTAAACTGCAATTATAGTTTGTGACGTAAGAAGCTCTTGTATCTTTATTTCCTTCCATAAAACTAACACTAATTTCCACATAGAAACCTCTTGGCTGTCAGTCAAGAGACACCTGGAGAAAGGCTATCGCCACTGTTTACGATGCCAAGTGTTTAACTCACCGTTAAATGCGACAATAATTCCATCTCACGCTCGACTGACTTGTAATCAGCACAATTGGTCATAGCTGCGACNTGTCAGTCAAGAGACACCTGGAGAAAGGCTATCGCCACTGTTTACGATGCCAAGTGTTTAACTCACCGTTAAATGCGACAATAATTCCATCTCACGCTCGACTGACTTGTAATCAGCACAATTGGTCATAGCTGCGACTGGCTGTCACACGCTTTCTTAACCTTCAATGATCTGCCTAGGGATGAATTTAGGAATTTTTTTTCCTCTCCTCAATGGGCTGACACTGGGACAGTTACTTCGGCTGGGATTTTAATGCCAAGTATTGTAAATCTCCTCTCAACTCTTTGTAACTGTAGTTCTTTGGTTGGGGTTTTAATTTCTGACAGTGTAAATGTCCCCTGAATCTCATAGATACAAGTCCTTATAGCAGTTATTTGGCAATGATTTTATTGTCAGAGTTTGTAAATATCCATCCAGTCAGCCTCTATAATGACAGTTATTTGGGCTGTGATTTTCATGTAATTTTTTTCCCATATCTTACTTTCTCTTTTTTATTAATCCTACAAAGATGCTACGAGCTCACAAAAAATATCTTGGAGCACTTGGTATCTATGATACCGACCCTTGGTAAAATAACTTTCTAGCAATACGATGCATTTCCCCAAGGAGGTTTAATAGATCTATTAGAGCTGCTTTTATTACTTTTCAGCTCTATTCAGAGCATAACAGACAAACTTGAAATGAGTAGCTGGACTGGGCAGTAAACTAAATACAGTACATTCATTTTTTTTCTGAAAATGACATTCAACATGTCTTCGTTCTATGACTGGAGCGATGTAATAACCAAGTTTTGTGAGGCAATTTTAGGTCAACTGAAGCTCTTATGCCCGCTGTGGCGGGATGCTTGAGTGCTGAGTTTGCATGCTAAAGTTCGAGTGTTCGCATCCCTGCCAGTTTTAGCATTGCTGGCATTCACACTCAGCTGCCGAGCATTGACCTGAACATAAGTCGATACGGTCAGAAATGGTTCACCATACATAATCGCATGAGCCACCTATCTCTGACGTCGTTTCTCTGAGAATCAATTGTCGACTGCAACCTTGACATCGGGTTTCTATCTACAGCGCGAACCAGTGCATTTGGATATCGTTGTCAGAGTGTGTGCGGTAAAGTGGACTTTACCTATTTAGTTTTGATGGAGGTTTCAGGGCGCCGGTATAGTATGTTTCCCAAGTGAAATTCAGGTAGGCCTATATGTTAGGCACTTATACCAGCTGCACCGAACCTAGGCCACGAACAATACCGGGACCCACTACAGCATACTGTAATGAACAGCTCTGCATTGGTGTAGTAGATTGCTGCACAAACTTATACCCTCTCTTGGAACTGACGTTCTCCGGTGCCTTAGGTGCTGCAAGACTATAGTTTTGTTCATTATTACGAAAGCAACGTTAGAGGAGCGCTCTACTCGACAAAAATGAAATGTTTCTCGTTCTCAGGAGCTGGCACAGGGCGGCGTGGCTGCATAGCTAAAAATGCTAGCGGAAGTCGAGCATCTTTGTTCTGCTGCAGACTGTGAGGTGCCTTACGACGTACGTAAGGGACACATGCAGTAGAGCATACGTCTTCAACTTAAGTGTTTGCCCCTGAAATTGTTTCATTAGTCTAACTGGGTATACGTAAGTAATATACGTTAATTCTTATGATTCTTTTCAACAATGTGGTGTATTATACAAATTATGAAATCAAATTATTAACATTCACCCGACGCATTGGGTATGGTATAATGGCATCAAATTTTACCCACTGAACAAACTAATGTTTTAAGGAGTTAACCATACGGGAGACTAATTATTGGTAACCATATAGACCAAAGTCTTCAAATATTAGCCATGCGGCAGAGAACCGGCTTGAATTATTCACAGTGCGGTGATGGTTCAAAAATCAGCCATTGCCAGGCTTATGGCTAAAATCCTCTTCATTGTCGTTATTCCTAAGCTGCGTATTTTACGGTACTTTAAGACTTGCTTCTAAGGACGTGTTCGATTGGTCACCAAAATTAGACTTTCGGGCTTGACTTATTCGAAACTTCACGCAGATCCACTCTATAGCTTCGACCTGCTGAACTGAGTTGCATGCCTTGACCATTGATAGTTACCCTCGACAATTCCAGAAACTTAACTTGCTCCCTAAAATGGAGTTTTCAGCCGACTCAACGTAATCGTGTTGCTGCTAACACTTGCAACACTGTTCGAAGTGGTAAATCTAAAGCTTTTTTCTGAAGCTTCGGACAAGTCAACCCTCGTAGGCTTAATATTGGTACACGACCGAGTAGCTAATGCTCCATTTCTGAGCAATTATGTGCCATGTGCAACACGGTTACTTCCGACACAAAAGGCCTTATACACATTTGCATTGCTCAGTTAAAACAAGATTGGTCTCAGTTCTGGGCTGTTAAAATGAAACGCAATTTTCCTAGGATTAACGCCGTTTCCCGTGGTCGACGCTTAATACCGAAGTTCTCCGCATTCATCGATTTTTATTTACAAATACCAGAAGCGGGCATCAGTTGATTCCTCAATTATAGTGTCCCACACATGGCTTGCACCGAATTGTGCTGTTTTTGGGTATAGGAAAAAAAAAAACCTGGGAGGAAAAAAGCTTCCCGAAGAAATACCCAGACAGGAAAAAAGTCCCAGCCTGGTCTATTACCTCGTGGCTGAGATTTTCCTATTTTCTCTCTTCTTCTTCCTTCCTCTGTTATCTATAACAAGCTAACATAATGGCAATAGCTCAGAGAGGGCAGGGGAGTAAGCCCCGGTGTCTCTTTAAGAATGAGCCTGTTGGTTCGTCTACTGCCGCCTATCTAATCTAAAAATCTAAAACTAATTTATAGTTATTACCTCAACTTTGCTACATTGAAGTAAATTATATGATTCTAAATTAAATTAATCTATAATGAGAGTACCTACCCTAACCAAAGCAAACGTAGTTTAGCCTAACATAGCTTAGCTTCTTCTAGTTGGACCTAACCTGACCTAGTCTAACGTAACCACACCTAACCGAACCCAGCCTGCTCTGTACTAACATTAGCTGACAGATTACCGAACTTTTTTGATCAAAGTAAACATACGATTTACAGTTTTTGAGAGACCGAATTTTTGGACTTAGAAAAGTTCGACACGTAGATTTTACTGGCGAAGCACTTATCCTAACTACTTTTAAACTAATTCATTCTAACCTAATTTCATCCCACCTTACCTAAGCAAACCTAACTTAACCTCACCTAACCTATTTTGGGGGCTCTTGCAGCCAACGCTCGCACATACAAACGCTATGCAAAATTTAGTTCAGCTCAACACAATTTCATCAACTATATGTACTGTGTTTCACAATAACTGAGTTCAGGTCTTAAATATAACTTCAAGAGACAGGGCTGGCTTTTCCTACCGGGCTTTTTCCCCCGAGGCTTTTTCCTCCACAGGCTTTTTTTCAGCTATCATTGTTTTTGGGGAATCGTAACATTAAATGTAGGACTGCAAAGTAAGTTTCAGTCAAAATGTTCAGCATCTGTGCCTCCCAAACTTCCTATGGTTGTCACCCACTTACTTGCATGGCTTCCAGATGGCTTCCGAGCTCAGGCAAGCCCTCGGTGACTGCACAGAGAAAAATTCATGGTTGATGCCATCAAATGGTCGAACCAGACGCATTTGGTAGGGATAATTTACGAAGATAGTCCTTTGTAATGCGTACAGTACTCAGACTAGATAGCTTGGAGCAAAAAATTAAATCGTTTCTTCATGAGTTACCAACGTAAACTCTGTATAATATATTAATTAATAAACGACATTTTTCTTGGGTATCTATATTATGTAGGATCACATTTTCTGATTGTCACTGTTTATTTTCTCTTATACAAATAACTCTATGCTTATTAGTAAATAACGCTGGACTGTTAGAATATGAAGATCGTTCCAAAAGCAATGCTTCCTATTTTTTAGCTCAAAGTTTGAAGAGCTGCGAAGACAGAAGTGGCACCATGAACACGAGCGGCCTCTTGTGCTCCAGAAATTTCCTTCCTCTTCTTTTTTATTAAGTTAACACTATTCTCAATGAATTTATACCAGCTATGAACGACAGCATTCATGTTTCGCTCGTAAAAGTTAGCGCTTACCAAGGCGGTCCATTTTTTTCATCGCTGCGATTACGGCGTCGTTGTCGGGGAAATGCTACCCAAGTAATGTGTCTTTCAGAGATCCAAGCAAGTGGAAGTCTGACGGTGCCAGGTCGGGGCTATACGGTGGGTGAGACAGCACAGTCTAGTTTCTAGTCAAACTTTGTCACAAATTCCGTGTTTTTTTTAACTTGTGAGGGATTTGACGTTGTCGTGTTGCAAACGAAATGTTTTCTGTGACCTTACACCGGCAATCCGGGCCTTCAGCTTAGTCATTGTTCTAACGTAACGGTCAAAGTTGACCGTCGCCACTGGTTCCAAGAAATCCAGGAGGATGATGGCCATACTGTCCCATAAGACGGAGCCCATCACTTTGCATTGGTGTGGAACGGCTGTGCATAAGCGTCCGGAACGCACTTTGTCACTCACATCTCTGTTGCCACTCTGAAATCGGTGAACCCATCTTCTAACTGAGCTGACATGAACCGCATCAGCTTTGCAAACGTTCATCAGGCGCCGGTAGAAGTCGACTACTTCAATTTTTTCTGCATGGAGATATTCAGTGACATATCTCTGCTTCTGACACTCGTTCATTACAGGGATTGCTCTCTTAGAGCGTCACACCGTCAATATCAGCAACAGAGAGAAGAAACTTTCAGGTCGTGAGTGTATAAATTCAGTCATCATTGCAATGTTATATGCAATCCCATCGCATCCCCCGCGGGTGGAATAAAACAATTGGAGGCATTACTCTCTTCAGCTCTCTCTTCAGCTGTATGTATACTTACACCATCCCACTGCAAAATCAATTCGTTTTAAACTACATAAATGCCGATATACTCATTCGATGTACACCGAAAAGTAGTTATAAAAGTTCAACATTTTTCTTTGTAAATATATAGCGTTTCTTTATTGAAGCACAACTTTTTCTACATGCAAATCGCCTCGCTTTTGATGACACATGGCTATCACAGCACATAAAAGAAGAATATTCTAGATACATGCAGCCACATCTTACTCATTGATTTGGAATTTGCTCGACATGTATTTCTAACACCAGCAGAACTCTCTACATACACTCATAGATGTATCCTACTCACTGTTTTAAAGGTAGAATACCGTAAAGACGCAGCCTTCTCTAACAACAATATCAAAAGTTTCTCCAAATGCTTTTTTCTCAGTATTAGTGCAGTAGAACTCCCTCTAGTTGCACCTTTCTCTTAATTACAACAGCAGAACTCTCTCTAGATATGTAGCTACTTCTCTCTATGCAAAACAGAAGAAGAGCTCCGTCTCTTTCTATACTTATACAGCCCCACCATTGAACATATCACGGATCTCAACACCCTTGTGTATCAATGCTACGGCTTAATCCGTCCACAAGCCAGGCGTTCCAGCGCTCTGCCAGCCGCTTGCTGCCACCTTTAGTGAACAAAGAAGTATTCTTTACAATTTCGACGCCACCAAATCACCGTGTCGAACACTTCCCTTGCTCCTCGCCAGACTTTTTCTTTGCTCTCTTGCTCAGCTGACAGAAACTCGGAAGATCGCATTTGTCACATCAATCAGCCCCGTCAATGGCGTTTCTTATTCATCAAACACACCCGTCAGGTAACCGTCGCTTCCATTTCCTGTCCAAAGCGATCTGCTTTGCGATGCTGCCGGCCTGATAATACAGCGTTAATGCAAAAATTTACGCCTTCAGTGCTGAACGGAATGTAAGTCGACGACGTTTCTCGCCTGCGCCCGTAATACTTGACATAGGGTGGAGATTTTGCGCAATTACTAATATAGATGGAAATTCTGTAACCTTATGTAGCACATGTAGAAATTTTCGGACTTATTTAACACAGGCAAAATTTTTGTGAATTTATAGAAAGCAAGAAAGAATTCTACCTCCTTATCTAACAGAGAGGAAGTCCTGGGCCTTTATTTGAAATTAGTGATAATTCTACGCATTTATCTAAATTAAGTGAAAATTCTGCTCTCTTATGTAAAGAAGCGGAAATATATTCGCTTTTGTCTAAATTAAATAGAAAAATCAGTGCCTCTGTCTCAGAAAATCGGAAACACGGCGCTTCTGCCTAACTTGCGTGGAAATTCTGCACCTGTGCATAGTATGCGAATAAGTTCAGTGCTTTTCTTTTATATGAGGGAACTACTGCGCCTTCATCTGGCATAAGAAGAATTTTTTTTGCACCCTATGTTAATTTAATTGGGAATTCTGAAATTTCTAGAAATTTGCTTAAAGGGAGACGCTAATTTTACCTAGTGTAATTTAGTAAATTATTAGATTTACGTAGGGTGCATCTTGCCATTAGCTTGCTTGTACGAAAGACTTTGTCCATATGTCAGAAATATTGTAATCTCTGGGCGTTAAGTCAAGCTTAGGACTTAAAATGAGTTGAATAAAAGCAAGTAACTGCAAAGGAGACGAATGAACTTTGATTTGTCCTCAATCTTTCGGCTTTTATAAGTCATTAGTAAATGGGATGAAACTCATACATTGTATCAAAATTATATGTGGAATTAATTTGTATTTTAGCAACAGCATATTTTGACTGAAATGTCACAAATTAATATGTTCCAATTTATTTTATAGCTCTATACTTATTAGTCTATTATAATTAAAATACATCTGTACTGCAAATGAATTTAAACTGATTAAAAATTTAGTTAATTCAAATGCTTTCTGTCCAGCTTCAGTATTATTTTCTATATCATTTAGTCATATCTATCAGAAGATGCAGCAAATTTCACAACTGATAAACTTTCTTTGAATGATCTCTGTTCTCTGCCTATGGATGAAGCAATCGCACACTTTTTCGTTGAGCACCCCATCCGAAACATAGAATTCGCTAGAACTTGAGAAAACCACTGCGCAAAACTCCAAGTTTAGTTTTCCGTGTCGGTCTGACGCAGCCCTGCTGCTTGCCATGATTTAAAGGGCTTCCGAGTACTTACAGCCACTCGTGCTGAATACACAAACGTGGGGACACGCTTCCCTGTCTCTCGTCAGCACCGTGCTGACTGCTGAGCCAGCAACAGCTGTCTGTCTCTCGACATCACCGTGCTGATTGCTGAGGCAGTAACAGCAGTGTCGCCGGAACCGTGCTGAGACTTATAGTAGATGCCTCTCGTCAGCACCGTGCTGGCTCCTGAGCATGTAGGAAACAGCCGTCTATCTCATAAGCAAGTAGTTAGCATGCTACTAACAGCATGCTACCTAGGAGAGTGCTGAATGCTGCAAGTGCTCAAACTAAATCAGCTTTCCTCTAAAACACATTTACTTTTGGACAATATTGCCCTTACAAAACAATGTTCTAACTGATCTCCGGTTCCGTTGTAATAAACATCAATATGCAAACACTCAATTCGTTAAAATTTACACTGTCACATTCACAACATTTGGAAACATTTTGGCAGCCTTGCCCAAAATTAACAATATTTTTCGCTAATGAAAACCTCTCCAGGTCACCAATAAATAATTGACCTTCAAACAGGCCTAATTTTTTTAATTTATGTACCTCGTCTTACTCGGAAAATTCACAGAAATTTCGACAGTCATAGTACCTATTATAATTATGCACAATGTTCTAACTGCTCATAAGTACTCCACGGGAAATGAAATCATATGAATGTTGAACCAGCTCTAATAATAATTATCACGTTAACCGCCAGAGCAAATTGAGGGAACTTCCCTGTAGCACCAAGAATTTACAGCCCGAAATAGGGTTCAGTTCTCTAACAGCAAACACACAAACGGTAGATCCGATCATCCCTGAAATATATGGTCGTTTGTTTGTGTTTGAGACCCTAAGTAACAATTCCTAAAAATTTCATGAAGATTCACTCATATCATTTTGAGTTATGCTGCTGACAAATAAATGGACTTTTTCTATGTACTACTGGTGGTACATAATTGCAGTGTACATGGGGCGCTTAAAGTGTTTTAATTTGCATAATTTTTCCTGTGCCTATCGCAACGTACACAGATATTAGAGCAGCTTTGCGTAGGAAACACAATGCTTTCGCTAGCAAAAGCTGCAGCAGGCAAGGATATTCAAGGACACCTAATTTGTGAACTATACTCCTCCGTCTCACAGACACTGGCGCAGTATTACACAATATACAGAATACATTAAGTGTAATGTTATTTTGCGATGAAGACGCTTAGGCACCTAAGCCGCAGGTTAGGCCTCAGAGACTAATTGAATGGCCTCCAGAACACACACGCTCTCTAACAACGCAAACTGTTTACTCCTAACGTCCTCCGGCCAGGGACACTTAACAGCGATGGCCATTTGAACTTGAGAAAAAGAACTTGTTCTGCAGTGCGCCAGCTGCTGGGGTCTGAGTCCCTAAGTTCTTGTGTCCTGAAGTAAACATTTTCTGGACATTTCTATTGGGTGGCTTAAGAAGTTTTCTAACAAATACCCTGAAGTAAAATTTAATAGAGAATTCTGTGTGCTGCCTTTGGGGAATTTTGTACCAAATATTTCGATAGAAAATTTCAGAAAACTTCTATGTGCTGGCCTATGGAATTTTGTACCAAATATTTATGAAGTCACCGTATATATTACTTCATGACGGTTTCTGTAAACGCTAAGAAAACTTTCGATTACTGGCTGTAACGTATTGTGCCATGATTATTTATCTTTGATGGCTGTATCATTCCATACCGCGTTGAACATCTTGGTACCCACGTTACCTGCATATGCCATGGCCTCCGTCAAGGAGGTTAGGTTTTCGTCTGTTTGTTATTCTGTCTGTCCCCAAGATAACTCAAAAAGTTATGAGCAGATTTTGACGAAATTTACAGAGATTGTTAGGTATGCTAGGAGGAACAGATGATTAACTTTTGGTGGAGATCCGTCCATCCGTATCTTTGTTTATCTGCCTCATTTTTCTAAATGCCCGAACTCAAAAAGTTCAGGAAGAATTTCTATGAAATTTACACGAGTTGTTTGGTATATCACGAAGAGTAAATAATCATTATTTTGAATGATCTGTTTGTTCGTTTGTTAGTTTCTCACTGTTTTCTATTTTATGCTTGTTAGCACAATAACTTAACAATTATGAATGGATCTTTATGAAGTTTATAGGAGTTGTTAGTAATGTTAAAAGACATAAATTATTAAATTGTGGTGATGATAGGTAGGTCCGTTTGATAGTTTAACTAATGTTTATCAGAATGTTCGTCAGCAGCTGAACTCAAAATACTATGAACGGATCTTCAAAAAAAATGCTGTTGAAGGGTACAAATGATTAGATTTTGGTGATGAAACAAAAGAAAATCATAGTCTAAGAACGAATTTGAATTTTTCGTAACCGTTGCCTTGCTTGGCGGAGGTATGCACTCTCAGAGTGCTCTAGTTATTGATTATATCCATTGATATATGCGCATTATTTCTTCATCCTATGTATCTGACAGCCTCTGCAAAAGCTTGTCCAATAGTTTTACCATATATATATATGATTACATGCATAAATATTTTTACCACAAATGTATATATTGTTATGCTGTTGGGCTGCTAGATAGGAATGTAATAGTAATGGTCCTAATATAGCATGTGACCTACCAGAGATTCAAGTACATTATTTGTGCCTACAAGTTAGGTTAGACACCTATTCTAGCTGAACCGAACCTGGCCTATACTATTCTTAACTAGCCTAACCAATTCTAACCTAACCAGACCTAATCTACGCTCTGAAGCAGCCCACATACTACATATGCCAGCACCATTGTGCGTATCTCCGCCAAGGATGCTATATTTTGTCGGAATTTGCTATATCGTTTGGGTTGTCTGCCACTAAGATAATTTCAAAGGATAATGGATTCTCATGAAATTTGCAGGAAATACTAGACTTCATAGGAGGTACAGAGAATTAAATATTGGTAAAGATCTGTCCAACAAATTGCTTGTTTGCCTATTTGTTCTTAGTAACATCTCTCAAATCGTTATAAGCAGAGCTTAATGAAATTTGCAGGAATTGTTGGAAATCTTAGGAGGAGCATCTGATCAGTTTTTTGTGATGATCTACCAGTCCGTTTGTTTGTTTATTTATTTGTTTGTTTGTTTGTGTGTCTGTCTGGTTGGTCTCTATGTTTTTTTAATATTTTTGAGAATATAACTGAAAAAGTTATGGACTGATCTTCATGAAGTTTTTAGGCATTGTTTAAAATGTTAAAAGGCACAAATGACCGAATTCTGGTGCTAATCAGTGTGTTTGTTTGTTGGTGTGTCTGACTATATATAGGTACATATGTTAATCTTAGCGCTTGTCAGAACATAATTCAAAAATTGACGGACGGATCTTCAAGAAAATTACAGGAACTGTTTTTCAATATCAAGAGGCTCAAATGACCAATTTTTCAGCAATGATATGAAGAAAGTTCTGGTTTTAAGACCAATTTGATTGTTTTGTTAACATTGCTTTACTTTACGAATACATGCGGCCTCAGAGTGCTCTAGTTTTCATTAAACTTGTATAATTATTTAAGATAGATCCTCTATGATCTATCATGATCAATAAGACATATATATGAAATACGCCTGCGGAGCTGAGCTCTATTAAGTGCGATCGAGATGAGGATTGTCGGAGGGACTAAAACGATCAAATCTTTCACAATTCATCCTTGTTATGGTGATTCAAAACAAACATATAAAACACACATTGGGACACCGATTGGTTTTATGACCTGATTCACTCTTGCTAAGATACCTATAAAGGTCTGAAGATGAATGTACAATTGTACATGGTTTCAAATAGGATACGATGTGCCTTTTTAATCATTATCAACCCTTCAGCGATAAAAAGAACAGTAAGCATGAATAGCAATTAAATACAAACACCATATACCATTTATATGGCGATTAACAAGTCCTAACCATGTAATAAAAGATTGAGCATAAATTCACATTTCAGTTTGGTGCAATTCACCATTTCATGCTGATTAATAATCTCTAAAATTAGTGAAATGCCCATAAAGGTCTAAGCCTAAATTTGAAAAATTGCGCTCCTGATACAGTTCACATATTTCAACTGATTAACGGTATATGAAGCACCCATAAAGCATAAAGGTCTCAGCTAAAATTTAGATTGCGCTCATAACACGATTGACCTTCTCATGCTGATTAACAATTACGATATGCCCATAAGTCTACGATGAAATGTTTAAAATTATGCCCATGATACAATTCACCTTTTTCACGCTGATTAACAGTTGCTGAGAGCATAGCAATCGCTTGAAGGAAGCCGTACGTTTTTGCAACATTAAAAGCTCATAAATAGAACTGAGCTAACGAGGTCTTGCAATGCAAATTGAAGTTCTTGAGAATGCAGCAAATGAGGCGAGGGAAGCGCCTTCAGACCGAGGGAA
>LQNS02277602.1:1119997-1138373 GCA_001587735.2 Parhyale hawaiensis | reverse complement strand
CTCTAAATGGTCTCATTTTCAAGACGGGATCTGCGGATCTGGAGGTCTGTTCTCGGCAGATCAAGCAGCGGATGCTGACACTTAAAACGTCCAAAACACAGAATCTCGCTTCGAGGAAAAGATTTCGCTTTATCCGTTGACATTTTTGCGGATATACGTAGAGAGATGGTGCTATTCAAAGAATTGGTGAAGAGTGTTTTACGTATAATTTAATGACAATAGTAAAGCTGATAATAATACAGAGAACAAAATATATTTGTCTGTTTCTATATATATAGGTATATTCATGAACAACATAGGATAGTTATCCAGCAATCATATTTTGACTATCTTGCAGTGCTACCTCAGCACTGTGTGACTTATCTACAACGGCGATGATTTGGGGATGAATGTTGGGTATATTACGGTTGGACAAAGTCTTTTGGGGGTTAGGTGAGGTACGTCAGGTTAAGTTAATCTTAGACGAGGTACGTTCAAGAGATAGGTTGGCTAGGTTAGGTAGCGTAGAATAGGTTCTTGAGTAGTGGGTAATGCTGCCAGATAGCCCTTTTTGAGGGTAGGCCCCCTCGCGCGTGACCTTCCGGTTTAAAACGGCCAATGCACTACCAGTGTAGCGGGGGTTAGGGGGGGGGGTGACCGGAAGTGGGCGGGGCATAGAAAACCGAAAGTAGGCGGAGCCTGAAGTGACCCTCAAAAAGGACTATCTGGCAGCATTACTCACTACTTTTTTTTATCAGGACCAAGGCAAAACCATTGCCCAAACCATCGCATTGTTAGTTCGGTCTCAGTACTGCAGCCACACCGGCAGTTTCTCTGTTAGACCAAGTAACTGCATACACAATTCATCACGATCCCAAATGTCTTCAGCCTGCAAGAATGCTCAAGCAAATTATCAAGAATACAATAACCTGGTCGCCAAAATCAGTTGCTGCATCTTCACGTTGGTTGTCCACTGTTGTGAACTTGTGATGGGTATTCTTTTTGTATTCAGTTCATCTCTGTAGCTTGCATGATACTACGGATGTTTTGAAGCTTGAGTATTTTATTCTTTTGTGCTTCACGTTTTGCAGCATATCTCGGTTTCTATCTTGATATCAACGAGGTTACGTTTTTGGTCGGCATTTGTCTGTTTGTGTACTTGTCTGTTAACAACATTATTAAGCAATTCAAGAGAAACAGAAGATGAAATTTTGGTGATGAACTGTCAGTCTTTTGTCTCTTTGGTTTTCTGCCTACTAGTTGCTGAAGAAGTTATGGTCGGACCTTCATGAAATTTACAGGTACTGTCAAGATTGTCACGAAAAATAGATGATTAACTTTTACCGACGATCCGTCAGCCTACTTGCCTGTCCTTTTTGCCTTTCAGTGACATAACTGAAGAAGTTACGAACGAATCTTGAAAAAATCTGCACAAATACTCAGGAATCTTACGAGGAACAGATGATTCAGTTTTGGTAATAATCGAAAAGAAGTTCTTGGATTTTTGCCCAATTTGACAATTTTGTTAGCATTAAATTACGTTGCCTGGTGGAGGTCTACGTTCCCGGAGTTCTTCTCTATTTCATTATTATTAGCTTACTTTTTAGCTTATTTGTCTGTAGCCGATGAAACTTCACACTGAGCAGAGGTTATATTTTTAATTTTCTTCTTACTGTCAAAATTTGGCCATGTTGTAGTTGCTATCTCTGTACAAAATAAAGTGCAGAACGTTTCTGGCGAACTTGCTACGTTAAGTTCTGTTTTCTTGGGGTTGTTTGACTGTCAAATAGAGTTGAATTTTGAGAGTTGGTGGGAGGTCTCGGGTCATTTGTTCCTTCCGTCAAATTGGCGCCATAGTTCTTGGTGACCCGAGGTCGACTGCAACTACACTTACTCATCTGGGGCCAGTGGGCCAATACCCACAGCACAAACCAGTGCATGTGGGTTTCCCAGGTGAGGGTGTGATCTAAGTTGACTTTACCTTTAGTTAGTTTACAAGACGGATATTCTTCTTATCTCGTTTTAAATGACATCGCTGACAACTTTTGTCCGTTAGATTATAGCAGATCGAGCGTTCAGTTAAATTGCATCTTTTACAGCGAAACTAGTACCCCAAGCACGAAGACTGAAATGGTTCTTCCCAAATTCTTTTGCATATTTTTTTATCTCACGGATGACCTTCTGATATTAATAATACTAATGATAATAATAATAACGGCTCTCAATAATATCAAAAACACATTATTTCTCATAATTATACTACAATACTGAATAATGTTATGTGTGCTTCAAAATAAATATATTTGTATCGTTTATGCATTATGATTGCTAAGTGTTGATAAATAGCTATGGATTCATAGCACTAAAGAAGTTGTTTGGGCTTGCAGTGTCAAAGATGTGTTGATAAAATATGTAAATATCTGGTGAAATTGACTGAGGTGTTAATTAACTGTGGACAGAAATGGATACATATCACAGTAGCACTCTTTAAAAAAACTACTCAGGTGGCTAAGATCATATTGTATCATTAATATAAAATGTTTATGGCGTTTACAGAATTACAAAAATATTAATAATCACTCTATATTAGAAAGAGTCCAACGTAGAGCAATGAAATTGATACCTCAGCTGAGAAACAAGTCGTATGAACGACGCCTAAAAGAAGTGGGTCTGATCTCTCTCGAGCAAAGACGACTCGGGGGCTACTAATAAAAACATTCAAGTACTTGAATGGCTTCAACGACGTATCTACAATGGGACTCTTTGAAAGAGACCTTAATGATCGCTTGCAAAACAACGGTAAAAAATTCAAGCATAAATCTCGAAGAACAACCTTAAGTCAGCATTTCTTTCCCTATATCATAGTCAGCATTTGGAATAGACTCCCTTCCCACGTTGTTAGTGCGGAGTCAGTCAACTCGTTTCAAAATCGTCTCGACATACATTGGAAGAGACATCCTCTACAACTAAGAACCCCTCCTCGACGAGTTGCAAGCTCTTAAACGCCAAAGCTTCCCAGGCCATCGTAATCCGTTTTCTTCTTCTCACTTCCGCTCCATCCACACCTTTAAGCTCCGCATAACAGCGGCTATCGATCATGCTTGCGTGCATTCATGATCATATCTTTGGCTGAGATTCTTCTCCCCTTTATTTTTTTCTTTTTTCTGACTTCTTCCTTTTTTCCTCTTCTCGTTTCCTCAGTCCTCTACATCCTACTAACATAATGGCAATAGCTCATAGAGGGCCGGGGCGTAAGTTCCGGTGTCTCTTTGGGAATGGGCCTATTTGTTCGTCTACTGCCGCCTATCTAATCTAATCTACTCTAATCTAATAATATAGGGTTAAGAAAGAGATGTCGCTTTTTGCGTTGTGAAACTAAATTACAATTGCATTTTAAATTGCACTTCTTTCCATTCATTACTGTTGTTACAAATAATTTTAGCCAGAATGCAGAGGCAATTTAACTCTACTATGACCAGAATCCACCGTATGTAGAGGTTGTTTTATCTGTTAAATGATATTGATTCTACTAGAAACTAATGCAGTACTTATCTGCATGAGTGGATTAAAGACCATGCATACACCAGTAATTGTGCCGGTATAGCATGTGGTCTACCCGATATTCAGGTATTATATGAATGTCTGTAAGTCAGGTTAGGAGCCTATATATGTAAAATAGAGCTAGAATATATTTTAGATGAACCGTACCTCTCTTAACCGAACCTACTCTGTTCTAGCCTAATCTATTCTACACTATCATACCCTGTTCTCAACTAACCTTATCCAAGTTAACACATTTGAGGTCGCATATCATACCGGGACCAAATCACCTTTTTCCATTTTTGCGAATCATAGAAAACAAAATTATGGGCGCTGTTTCGGGAGTTAATACTATCCAGGTTATGTTGGTAGAAGCTCACACATAAATATAATCCCGCTCACGATTTCCAGGAAATGAACCAAAAACGGTGTTGTGCGAAGTACCTGGTAAGGTAAGCTTTTGGAGAGCCAGAAAAAGAAACTTTTCTCGTCATGTGCACGAAAAGAAGCGAACATTGTACCGTCCTACATGGCAGGGTAAGCATGTAGAGAGCCGCAGACGCAAACCTGGCTCACCATTTCCAGGATATTCGGAAAGAGCTGTAGACCCCAGCGGCTTCGCTCGTAACTCGCGCCTGAAGCGCTAAATTTAAGAGAGGAAGAAGCAGCTGATTGGCCGGATGACGCTTTGACTCAGGCAGATTCAATCTGCTGGACTCAATTCAGTCTCTTGCGACAGCGCTGCCTTCAAAAATGAGAGCACCTTCGCCAGATTAAGAACCGGGCTGCTGTCACATGCAGTGCCTTCAGTACGGCAGGTACACTTGCTACTCTTCGCAATGTGACACTTGCCTACGTAGATAACAAAGTTTAAAAATTTAGTGGTTAGCCCATACGCTGAGGCTTTCCGTTTGTTGCCCACGATTTCTGTTATATTTTACGCGCTATGTATATGTTGTGTGGTTTGTTATGTATGTGTTATGTTATATATTAGCCTTAACATGAGTGTAGTGTAGAGCGAGCCGAAACCGCTCGTTTTAACCCCTCTCTGGGAATGGGCCTCACGGTCCTTCTGCTGGCCTGCATTCCTAATATGTAGCATTCTTAGCCTCGCCAAAAGGTAACTCAGAGAAGCAGCTTTTACGACGACTAAAAATTTTATTAGTTTTGTAAAGAATCTAACCTTAAGAAGCAGGAAACTAAACTAGCCCGATGTATGTATATGATGGTTGGCCTAATTTCTTTTAGCGCCACTTTGAACTGCGATATATAACTACCTCCGCCAAGGAGGTCATATTTATATCGAGTTTGTCTGTCACCAAGATAGCTCAAAATTTATGGACGGATCTTTACGAAATTCATAGGGATTGTTAGACATATTCAGATTAACAGATGACTAACTTTTGGTGAAGATACGTTCAGCAATTTGCTTTTTGTCTGCCTCTTTTTTCTCCGTACCATAACTCAAAAAGCGATTGACGGATTTCTATGAAATTTACAAGAATTGTTAGGTATATTACGAAGAGTAAATGGCCTAATATTTGTGATGATCAGTCAGTTCATTTGTCTCTATGTTTCATTTTACATTGGTTAGCAAAATAAATAAAAAAATTAAGAACGAATCCTTACGAAACTTTCAGGAGTTGTTAGAAATGCTAAAAAAACACAAATGATCAAGTTTTGGTGATGATTGGCTTGTCCGTTTGTGTGCTGACTAATGTTTGTCAAAATGTTTGTCAGAACATAACTCAAAAAGTTACGGACGGATCTTGAAGAAAGTTACAGAAGCTGTCATTGCTGTTAAAAGGTCCAAGTGTCCAGATTTTAGTACTGATAGAAAGAAAATTATAGATTCAAAACCAATTTCAATTTTATTTAAGGTTGTCTTGCTTGGAGGAGCTATGCGCTCTCTGAGTGCCCACGTAGTTGAAATGATCTGGACCCATTACTCAAGGGTGGGAAGCTATATTTGAGACATGTTTGATTTGCCAAATTCTATAGAGATAATCTAATCTTCTCAGCTTCAATTTGCTAAAAAATTCAGCTTTATCAGCTTGATTTGCCACATGGAATTGAGTTTCAAGTCTTTTATTTCCAGCCGACTACGCTTGGAAAAAAGTTTTGGGCAGCCTCAAGCGTAATCCGTTAGCGATTACCATATTACAACCTGGGACTGTGTCGAAGTGAGGGAATTACTATATCCAGGGTGTACCTTAGCGTTGAGGCTCAACTAACCTTCACCGGATGACTGAAACTCGCTTTCGGTAAAATAGCATAAAAGAGATAAACATATATGGTAATTTGCCTTGTAAAGGGTTAAGGGTTAATCCTAACAAGACTAACCTATATTTGGGTGACCGTAAGATTAACAGCGTAGGGATATATAAGACATATTGCAGTTGATACGGAGCTATATAGGGTCATTAAATTTTATCCACACTGTGCTTGCTTGTTCTAAAGACTCGCTCCAAATAGCACAAAGAACACTCGTAGACAAATATCACAACCAGTTTAAAATAGGGTTAAAATGTTCCGCAAGGCAGAGGTAGTCATCATTACGCCGAACTTTAACCAGTAAATATACTGCCAATGAACGCGTCTACCAAGCATGTGTGTTCATCACTGCGTGTGTCGCTGATTTTCCTGATTTTCAGGTAAAAATCAGGTAACACTTTGCCAGAATTGCGTTAGGCAATCCTATGTTACTAAATAAAGTATGCAATGTATAAACCATTTCCGATAAATGGCATCTTTGAGATTGAGCAGTTAGCAGCTGTATCCTGCTCTCACAGTCTAGTTTGTCTTTTGCCAGTGAAATTAGTCCAATTTCCAGCATTTTGCTCCTCAACCATTACTACAATTAAAATTTATTATCTTTTATATCTACAAATCCTTTTGCGCCAGGCGCTCGTTAGCACGACTAATAATTAAGACCCAAAATGGCCGAGTCAGCTAAGACAATTTAAAGTCCAAGTACTTAGCAGATTCTGCCTTTTCCCCCTAAGTATTCTATGGCAGTAACACTTTTCTCCAGTTCCGCCTTCCTTCTAGCAGCAGCAGGGTGTCCTTTGTCTGTCCTAAGGTACTTAATGACCCGATATCTTTCTGGCATTAATATGGCTTCATTACTTAGGCTAACCCAGCAACTTGCTGGGGAACATCGGCTGCATGGGCCTAAAAAGTAAGTGAACATGTTCAGAGGCCAGTTATTGCCTTGGGTACGGGCTGTGGAGTAAAAAAAAAAAAAAATCTCTACGTTTGGCAAGAGCAATCTGCAGCTCCAAGGCAAAATGCTAATAGCTACATCTATGAAATGTGTAGGAGAATGAGATCGAAATTTTTCCATACCCATGTACGCAAGTTTTCTTTAATGTGTCCAATTTCATGAGCCACATCAGTTCTGTTTTTAGTAGTGAGGAATAATTAAGTGCGATTAGTTGAACAGGGAAGCGAGTTCACTATGGAAATGTCGCTTTGAACTTCGTGTTGGCGGAAATTGCGCACTGTAATAATAGGAATGATTATGATAGTAAAAATAAAAATACCATAGTATTAAAAGTAATACAAATTAGAATTATGGAATAATAAATAATATATTATTATTGTTTAGAACTAAAATAAAAACTTATCAGTACAGTATTTCGTGCAAGACACTAGCTTTTTCGTTTCTAAGACCTAACCGTACTTTCTTAGAACAATTTGATTCCGTTAAGTAGAAGTTGTACTCACTCACTTAGTTTTTCGTATGAACTGGCTATTTATGAACTATCTTTTGTATGATACTCGGAAACTTGACGCAATATAAGAGAATATTTTCGGTGAAGTTAGCAACTTCGATTATAAGCAAACTACGGGCTTATTTCTTTCTCTAAATCCTGCTGAAGGTTTTCTTTTTAGCTGCTGTATCATAACATTATCTTTATACTATTCTTCATTTAAAGTTAGTGTATGAATGAGTTATTGAGGCGAATATGGAAAAAATTCTGCTAGAACTGGACGCACGTCATGCTACACCCGTCTTTAATAGGCTTATCTTTCACTAACAAAAGCAGAGTATGCTGCTTCTTTTAAAACCAGCATGCTTTCGTGCACCGACAATAATATCCGCCTTGGTGTGTTCTTTCACCACCGTTATTATTATTAATTATTATTGAAACCTTCATGCTCGGCAATATGCAACACCAGGAAGTCCGAAACGCTGTCAAAAAAAGTGCAACAGAAAGCCATAAACAGCTGACTTAAACGCCCACCGCTCGACATGATCACGAAAGATGATCCCAGTAATTAATTCCAGACAGAAACAGACCAGGGCAGAAAACCCCGACTGAACTGACGACTATAGCCTCAAACACTCTCCAGTGTGATGGGGTGGGCATAAGCCGCAGCACGTGTATTTTCCCCCGAAGAACTTGTGGGCAGGGACAGAAGAATTCAAACAATGTCTTTCATTGTTGTATAGCTACATTATAAAACATACAGAAGCAGCACCCGCCCTTAGCCTATCGAGCAGATACGCCAGATCACTCTCAGCACACAACCTGCTGGCTGAGCCAACAAGTCGGTCCAGCAAGCGTAAGTGATTGACAGCAGCCGAAGCCCAGACCGGGGAGCAATAATCCAACACAGGCATCATAGAAGCATCTGCGGACGACATCTTTGTACTGAATACAAAATGTATTTTGGCCAATCTTATTCAAAGCACGCGAAATGAGTCGCTTAATATGTGAACTTCTCATTAAAGACGACACCGAGAATCTCCAGGGAGCTATCTAATCTATCTTCAGAGGTGGATGATGGGGTAAAAGTGTCTGAGACTGACTGACAATCATAGATTTAGTCTTGCCGGTATTCAGGTTCATGCTTCAGGCAGGGCCTTATGCATTAACATGCGGCAAGTCTCTATTTAGAGATTGGGCGACAACATTACACATGATGGGGGTTGGTATCACTTGTTATCAGAGTGGAATCGTCAGCATAGTTGACCATCGTGTTCTCCAGCAAAGACGGCAGGTCACTAGTCTCACTAGGTTACGATACGATGTGTATTGGGGCTAGCTTAAAAAATGGTTTCCAAAACTGTGCTATCCTTTGTGTTTACTTTTATGTATTTCACAAGAGGTGATAAATTAAGCGTACGGAGCACATGATCATGTGAAATTAATAGTGCTGTTAATTAAAATTAGATAGAACCAGTTGAAATTACACAGAACCAAAGTGTTGGTTAATCATTTATGTCCTCAGACGCGTAGGGCACAGCTCAATACTGACCCCCTTTGTTCTTGAGCTCCTCTCTCTAACATTGAATTTTTCTCATCACTAACACCGTGACGGGCAGAATTATTATGTGATGACGATAGTGAATTGGGAAACATTAAAAAATTTTCGGTTCCTATGACGTGAATGAAATTCAAGTATAACGCATTCGTGACGAAAGAGCTAGCGAAAACTAAAACCGATCTCGTCATCCTGCACAAGAAGCGATCGCTGCGAGCGATATCGGGAAGATTGCCCAGGTGCCAATACTATTGACGACCAGTGTTTCTCAGGCCAGTGTATAATGTTCGAAAAAGCTGTTCAATGGAGCGACATCGCGTCACTGGACCTGTCGTGGTGTGAAGCCTCCTGCTGGAGGCAGTCGCTGCTTCCGATGGAACTGTTACTCCTAACATTTTTTCTTTATTAGCGTACACGAAGTAACAAACTGACTATTTTACTTTTACTACTATACTGCTTATTAGCACCGATTTCAAAATATTATGCCACATCGCTAATTAGGTAGCTGTGTACCCGGCAGTCAAAAATGATGGCGGAGAGTTCGTGATGCTAAGTCTTCATTGTTATTTTCGTTACTAATTTGCTTATGAAGGACGGTATGCAATTGTTATACTTGCAGGAAACACAATTAAGATGTGAGTGTTCTCGGCTTCAGTCTTGAGAAGCGCGACTCTTCGCTTCCTTCGGTGACAATGTAGAAAAAATGGATTCCGTTTTGGAATGCAGTCAAACATCACAGATAATATAAATATCGGCTTCGTATTATAGGCACAACATATCAGGCTATCTAAAACTGTTTCGCTTCAGCGATAAGAACTCTCATCACAGGAAGAAATTAAGGTAAAAAATATAATTGCTGCAACGATATTTCTTACAGCCAAAGGAAAGATGAACAGATAAATGCATATCGGTCTTTATTATGTCGTCTGCTTAGCGTTTGATTTGAATAGATTAGTTCACTAGCAATCGTTGGGCTAACAGGTTCATTCACAGAGGGGAACCGAAACCCCAGGTTTCCACCCGCTCATACTGCCATGCCAAGACAAAAAAAAAGTTTCATCGCTTAAGAATGCGCTTAGTCAGAAGCCTCATGTCAAATCTCTTAAGATGTACATAGGTAGATACCAAGACCCATCAGTGCACTGGTCTCGGGTAAGGAGAACCTCAGCACCATCTTGCAAGTAAATTAAAATAAACTCATAACTTGCTGCAACGAAGCGGAAGCGGTGCTGTCTAGGCGACAGTATGGTGTGTCTGCGCACTCTGTGACATGAGAACAATGTCTGTTCGGAGCTGAGGGCTCAGTGCATATCAGTTTTGTCTAATCTCTTGCAATGCTGCTGGCCGTAGGTTTCCATGCAGGCCGCCTGGAGTCTAATTTTTCCGCCTGTCAAGCAGGTTTCCCACCAGCATTGCGGTGTGATGAAAACACCCGCTATCAGTCTTGCTACTTACGCTACTACTACAATATGCCAACCCGAATGGCTTTGTATCACCGCACGTTTAATATCAATTCAGTGTCTTCCTATTTTACATCATATTCACCCATAATTAACGCGTGGAACATAAGGGATTTATGAACATAGGTAATTAAATCTATACATTAGGTGAGCAACAGTTGATTAGCATCTAACACATGAAGTCTGTAGAGCAATATTACTATGACACAAACAATATTTGTATAGTTTAAGTGAAATTGGTGAGTAAATGATATGAATGCTAACTCTTGTAGGTTAGTTGAAAGTTATCAATTAAAGCTTAAACTAATCAGTTGTGTATTAATTTGAAAAATTGATTGAATATTCTCAAACTCAATTTATCATTTACCAGTTCATACGTATCTTTTCGACTTTTGTCAGGAGACACATTTCATTATGTTTAATTATTTGGCTTCAGATAATAAGTTCCAAACGTTTATTTGCATATTAACTCTCGGATTAATTAGCTCGTTAAGGAAGTTTTATGGATATTCTATTCAGAAAACTCCTAGGTAAACACTACCCACATTTCACTATCTCTCCCATTCTAAAATTTGGGTAAGTTGCCATAATTAATGCTGTTTCTTAGTGTTTATTTAAGGAAAGGTAGTGGTTGGAAAATTTCTTACGAGAAGGATTTTATAAAATTTTATCTTAAGTGGTGGTACAAAAGCTCTGACATAAATATGTAAAACATGTCAGTTGCTGCATTGGATTAATTAGTTTATGAAACACAGATATATATTTGTACATTACAAAAGACATTTTGAAATCATTGCAGTTTCCATAAAATACCTAAAAATACAGGTGGAGGTATAGGTATGGCAGATGAACAGACTAAACCAAGCATTTTTCCATGTTTTGTTTCTCTTATATTAATGCGTAGTAGAGTTATGTTGTTAAAAAATGTCGACATTGATTTTTTATCCGAATTAAATCGAATCGCTTACCTGGCTACAATATTTTCACGTTGAATTTACTGATCATATTACTTTATTGCAGAAAGAAAATATAAGCAGTAACGAACATATCTTCCACAGAGAGTTTCCAATTGTAAATTAATCATTAGTTTTAAATCAATAGGCTTTTCAGCATTTATGTTGAATTCAAATCCGTGCTGCTACTTTTATTTAAATCTTTAGCTACTTGCAATATCAATACAAGAAGTCATTTGTCTCCAAAATATTTTTGAAACATACAAAGATATGCATGACAAGATCGTATGACGTAGTAAAAGTAATTCCAGCACTGAAAGGCAACCAAACTGAAATTGCCTAAACTAACGAAATATCTTATGGATATTCAAGTAACTGTAGTATTTAAGGAGAGTTTGTTGTTCACAGGAACTGTGTTACTTTAATAATCTTACATTCTAAATAATGACATGACTCCTGGCAAAACTACTCAGCTAGAAATATTGTCGGAGCAGAATCAATTGTAACGCGAATCATTCTCTTAATAACACTATCTAAGTACAACTAAATTGTACAACACCACTTAGTGAAAGTATTTAAAACTCAATATCTTTACTTCTTTAATTGAGCTATGGCGGCAGCGGACTGTTCAAATATATATATATACTTATATACAGCAAGACCTGCAGAACTGTCACCTCGTACGCTCTTTTAAGAGAAATGTTTAAAGTTTTTCAGCTTTCGCTTTCTGTTCCACCTCGGTAACTCACACTGAAGTCAACCAGCCATACAGAACAGAGGTTTTTACTTCCCATCCGAGCTTCTTTTGTTAAGCTGCAGCGACGACGCGCACCGACATGTTTTGGACAGGCTCAGAATGCGCTCATTGTTTGTTGCTGGCAGCGGCAGTTGTCTAATCGCTGCGCAGTGACACCTACCGGCAACATTTGCATTTTTTTTCTTTGCAAAAGTTAAAAATGAAAGTGTTGATGATTCATGGAGCAGCCGGTGACTGTTTCCTGCAGACGACGGAGAAAGCTAGAAGTTTCCTAGCAATTGTCTCAAGAAAGATCAGGGCTGCATGGGTTATGTTTTGGTTGACGATCCAGTTACAAAAATATAAGATAGTTTGCTATGGATGATGGAGAAAATTGCTGCAGTGTTCTGTGCATAAGTTATAATATCTCAAGTTTAGTTTTTCGTGAATAATTAATTAATAAAAGTACGGCAGCGTTCCATGAATAATAATTGTTCGGAGCACTAGGCCTAAGTAGAGAGAAACTGATTTCTATGCATGATGACAAACTATATCACAGTTTTCTGTGAGCAATTCAGAATATTAGAGAGCAACAGACTTATACTTGTTTACGTGGTAGGTAATATCTAATAGATTATGCAAAAAAGAGGGGCAGCTAATTACTTATAAGATAGTTGAATATGAAAAGACCAGAGTGCCAGCGCTGTCAAAAAGGACCACCAACAATTTTTGACGATCCTTCTCCATTGATTAAACCTTTCCTTAATAAAATTGCCAAATTAAAAGTTCATAGAGATAAATTTTCACGGCTTCATTATTATTGAACATCGAATATCTTCCTTTTTTCTGTGAGATGGAGGAAATTGATTACTTTTTGCAGGCCCTTCAGCACACTCAAAACAGTTATTTCGATTTGGTATCATGGATACACCAGGCTATCATATTTGCCCAATGGGTTTTTGCTGAGCGAAAGCTGTTTTGTAGACGATTGCATTAAAGTTGAAAGAATAGCTAATGCAACGAAAGTATCTGCGGCAAGAAACTAAGAACTACGATGTACAACAGTGCTAATGGAAGCTTCAGATATCTTCAGTGCTTCGATTTCAACTCCGGTAATGCAAGAAGTGCATTCAACCATAAGATCACCTTATACTTTGCCATAGATTCGATGTATGGAGAACGTAATACTCGTACAAATCAAACTCCGTGGCAGCACTAAGAGAAGCTTTAGATATCTTCATTGTTTGAATTTCAACTGTCACTGATTAAGATACATTTGCCATCAACTGCAACCTGATCTATTTTCTACCACTTAGTATTCAATGAAGCTTGACAAAATGACCATAGTCCCAACCTGGCCTAATTTTTGCATATCTGTTTTCTTAAAGCGTGACAGAAAATGGACAGATAAACAGCTAAGAGAAGCTGTAGTATATTGTTTTAATTTCAAGAAGTGTCTGATGCAAGAAGTGCAATGAGGTAAAGGAATATGGGTCCCACTTTCACCATCTTTTACAATGTGGTCATTGATCTTCATGAAAACGCAACCTAGTTACAAAATCTACAACCAAGCCAAAAAATTTTTTCGCTTATCTGTTTCTGTAAGAGGGGAACACGAAACATACGAATATATAAATAGATGAAAACACGTGGGTATTAATTATATTGTTTGACTAGAGTGCCCGCGCTGTCAAAAATAACAGCGAAGTATTTTTAATGACCCATCTTCATTGATCATATATTCGTTAGTACAGTTGCTAAAGAAAGCACATAGAGATGAACGTTCATGGATTGACAACTACGAAGAATAAAAATTTTTTTGATGACATGGTGAAAAATTCATTGCCTTTTGCAGGCCGTTTAGCCACACTCAAAATAGTTTTGGGTTGGTATCATGTATACCCCAGGATATCTTGTACGCCCAATGATTTTTGCTTAGCGAAAGCTGTTTCGTCGACTTTTGAATTAAATTTGGAAGAATAATTGATGCAACTAAATTAACCGTTGGAAGAAACTAAGAATCAAAATGCATGAGAGTGATAAAGGAAGCTTCAGTGATTCGATTACAACGTCGGCAATGCAAGAAATGCATTCAGACAAAAGGTCGCCCTATACTTTGCCATAGATTCGATATATGGAGAAGGTAATTCTTGTACAAATCAGACTAAGCTTTCGATATCTTCATTGTTTGAATGTCAACTGTCGCTGTTTAAGATAGGTTTGCTATCAACTGCAACCTTTTCAATTTTCTACCAATCAGTTTTCAATGAAGCTTGACAGGATGAGCCTAGCCTTTAACCTGGGCTAATTTCCTCCTATCTGTTTTGTTCAAGCGTGACAGAAAATGGACAGATAAATAGGTAAATAAATAAATAAATAAACAAACAAATAAGAAACAGGTAAGTACACATCGGTCTTTATTATAAAGTACATATAAATATGGAGCAATCAAATGGCATTTCCGGTATCACCTTCAACATGTACGAACACGTTCATGCAGGCAAGCTCAGGTAGTAGTAGTAGTAGTAGTAATTGACAAACCGACCGTTAGATTGACGGTGTATCACAGATACTGTACATTAAATCTTCAACGCACTAATTTCTTCCTATATTATTTTTTTAGTGCGTTACACTATACATATAAATAAATATATTTACTAGTGGACTCGTGTTTGAAAAAATTCACGCAATAATTGATATGTTTGCTTAGTATAGGCATGGGCGGAATCTTCTCAGCTCTGACTTGCTTCTTCATTTTTCATTGATACTTTGTCGTGCTCTCATCTTTTGGTCCTCTCTTACCTACCGTTTCCACATTTTCCTTGCTCACGCTTATCAGTAGCTCTTATTCCCTTCTCTAACTTTTCTGTTTCAAGTTTTTCTTGACACCGTGTCACAAAGGCGCTTCATCTCTCTCGATGGGTATCACGTCGTTGTTCTCGAGACTGCCTCGTTCATCTTTTACGTTCCCTATCTTCCAGCCTCTTTCTTCTGCGCGCCTCTTCCAGAGTGAGAGGCAGAAGCAAAATCTTGTGTAAAACATACAGTAAATTGAATGCAACTCCAGTCAGTTTACATGCAATGTGAGTGCACCGTCTTTCAAACTCAGAAATCTACTTGAATGAAGTGCTGAAATTTTGGCCTATGAATCGAATGCTACTCCGTCAAAGAAACACAGTATGCTTGAAGAAATAATTGTCTACTGTTCGTGGAAAATCATCACTTTACTGTTTTGATCATCTGCCGAATTTATGCCTTGGGACCTGAGCGAAAAAAAAAATATATATAAAATAAGACTCCAGAAACTGCAAATATATTGTTTGGATTTCAAGAAGTGATTCAAGCAAGAAGTGCATTCAGATAAAGGGATAAGGTTCCCACTTACGCCATCTTTTGCAACCTGCTCATCTGTCTCTATGAAAACGTAGCTTGATTACATATCTGCAACCTGGCCTATTTTTCGCTTATTTCACTGAGATGCGGACACGAAATTAATAAATAAATGCAAGAAGCTTTTTATTATACCAGGATATATAAATATATGACGGGGTTTTTGTACAGTTTAATTCAGTGACACACAGCTATAATGATGAACACACTGTAAGTTTTACATTTTTTTGCCAAAGATACGACATATAAAAAAATTTCTTTCATCAAGAATTCTGTAGCTAGAGGTCGACAGTTCTCTGTAAAATATGCAGAAGCACAATATTAAATTATTATTAAATTATGTAGATGATGAATTGAAAAACGATTACCTGTTGTTTTCTGTAAAACGTGAGAGTATTCGGTGAGTGCTGTATAATTTGTGATTTATCATACAAAATGCCCCCATTTTTCTTTCTATCACGCCAATATTCTTCCTGGGGACTCACTTACGTCATAAATAATGTCGCCTGCATAAGGAAGCAAGACACCTTAAATTCACCAATCTTGGACACGACATATGCTTGGGCTTGCGCCGGTCTTTCATCAGCATTTCTTGTAGGATTTCAGACAAAAGATCGCATGAAAAAGCAGCTTCAATAGAGTGCCACATGTTTGTTTTCGTTAATTAATGATGACGCGAGATCATTTCGCAGGGACCTTGACAGGACGGCGCGTTTGGGAACAAAAGTAAAGCATTAATTTTACCCTGATGAAGATGAAAGGTCAAGTTGGTGCAAGTTACTCGGGGCCTTTTGTGCCTCACGTGAATATGTTCAGATACACAGAATATTATACGTGATGAAAGTGGAAGTTCAAAATAATGTAGTTTTTAGATCTTCTGTGTCAGTCTTACCGAAATCTGTACTGAAAATCTCACAGTTTTTGTTGTTTCTTTCAGTTGAACGTGATGGCGAAGCTGCTAGGGTCAGGCAGTTTCTCGCTGTTCTGCTATAGAACGACAACCGTTTTATGGATACTTTCGGAATGTAATTACCTCCTCCAAGGTTATGTTTTCGTCAGGTTTGTCTGTCTGTCTTTGTGTCTGTTTTATGTTTGTGTGTCACCAAGATAACTCAAATAGTTGTGGACGGATTTTGACGAGAACTACAGGGATAGTTAGGTATGATAGGAGGAACAGATGATTAACTTTTGGTGAAGATCCGTCCATCCGTTTGTTTGTCTGCCTCATTTTTCTCAATGCCATAACTCAAAAATTTATGGGCGGATTTTTATGAAACTCATATGAGCTGTTAGGTATATCACAAAAAGTAGATGGCCAAATTTTTGTAATGATCCGTTTGTTCGTTCGTTTGTTTGTCACTATTTTTAATTTATGCTCTTTAGCACAACAACTCAAAAAATAATCAATGGATCTTTATGAAATTTATAGGGGTTGTTAGTAATGCTGGAAGACATGAATTATTAAAATTTGGTGCAGATCTGTTTCTTTCGTTTGTATGTTTGACTCATGTTTGTCTTAACGTTTGTCAGCAGTATAACTCAAAAAGTTATGAACGGATCTTCAAGAAAATTGTAGAAGCTGTTATTACTATTAAAAGGCACAAATGATTAGATTTTGGAGTTAACACAAAGAAAATCATGGTTTCAGAGCCAATTTCAATTTTTTGCTACCGTTGCCTTGCTTGGCGGAGGTATACGCTCTCACAGTGCTCTAGTTCAGTCATGGGATTGAATTTAATGCCTAATTTGACGAAGCTAAAGAACTCCAGCATGATTGAACGCTCTCTCAATCCGAAGTAAAAATAATCTTCAAGTTGAACCGTGGCATCTATAATCACTGAAATCTACGACTCACACGATGACTTAATTCAACAACAGCTGCAAACTTTAAATGCAAATGTACCCGCCAACCTCGGATTAAAGAAAATTGACGGCAGAATAAAAGTGAACAAAAAAAACTTTGCTAACGTGAGGGAACCTGAGATGAAAAACACGCGCATCGCAACAAAAGTGAAGTGAAGATGTTGCACCAGCCTGCCCTGCTTCAACCATCAGTTAACCATCCCACCTGTCTACCCTTGTGGGGATAGCTAATTTTTACTGCCCTGGATTCTATTCGATGCTCATAAAATTTTCTACATCTGTTCATTCGAGGATAGAAGTTCTGTTTATACTAAACGCATACCGAATAGTAGTAGTTTTGCCTATGTTATGCCCATATTAGATAGGTAATACGAAATATATAATGTAGAAACAAGTATACATTGGTCTGTCTTTATTTTAGTGTTTTCATTTCTGGAAAGCAAGGAAATACATACATTAAATGAGTGTTTGCCAAACTTGTCCGGCTGACGCTCCCCGAACAGAATTTAGGGCTTCCGTAGGAGCTGATGGATGATTTTAGCTTGCGAGGCAGCAATATATTCTGCTAGGGTTTTCAGCTTCCAGATGGGCTTCTAGTTCCCCTTTCATCATTGGAACAAGTATTTCTTTTCTTCCACTGTGCCATTTTCTTGCCCTGCCGCGCCCTGCTTCTGTACCCTTTTTTCTTACTGACAAAAATACACAAATTAATGCTTTACAGACAAGACGATAGTTGGAGCAATGGCGCAATTAAAGTATAATTTACGTATAAATGACCCAACTTCCAGTGTATCCAGACTTGTCCAGTGTGCGTCACAAAGTCGACTTTGGAAGAATCCGTAAATTTTGTCCCAATTTTTTTTGCAATGATAATTTGAGCGGATACATCGCACAGAGGCTGCATGATGCCAGCGAGTGAATGGAAGTCTAGTATCGCGGCATCTTTAATAAGAAGCTTCGTATCATAGAACAACCTAAGGAACAAAGCCTCTTCTAGTATTAAACTTCAAGTGGCGGAGCTAATCTACATTTTTCATCAGTCCAAATGCGCCTTGCATCAGACCGCCTCTTTTCAATGAAGCAAACTCTAGCCACAACTGTCAGTGCTAAACAGACGCAATGCAACTTCCAAAATAAAAGAGAAGGGAATTTATTCCAGTGCGCTAACTGTACTTGGCTAT
>LQNS02277602.1:1104956-1115408 GCA_001587735.2 Parhyale hawaiensis | reverse complement strand
CAGAGCATCCAGCTCTCTACAGCCGCTCAATATAAAGTCCAGAATGGCCTGGTGGGCTGCGCTTGGCTTAAGACTATTGTAACTTCATCTATTTAGCTCAGAAGTGACATGGATTACTGGCGACTTAAGTTGTGAGCTTCGACCCTGTATGTTAGCTACCTCCCGGCTACTTCTCTCAGAAAACAGTTTTATGTTTCCCTTCGCTAATTTGCTAAAATATTTGCCGCCGCCGCCGCTCCGGGCCTCCCTCAGAGTTACTACAACTTAGGTGAAAGGAGGTTGGTTTAGAACGCGTCTTACGGGGGCCTGTGTTCACTATATTGTAATAAATACTTCATATATATATATATTCAAGAGAAAATACTTATTAGTATTGTGTTATTTGCAATACATTGATGAACTAACCTACACATGCAAATAAAGTTCTATAAATGATGGTTTCATTGCTAGATATTGTGGCAGAGTTTAGCAGAAATAAACGGTGCGGTACTTTTAATCATTCATAATATATAGTGGTATCTAGCGATAACATTTCACCGTATAAGGCTTAACCAACATATTGGTTACAGGGCATAACAACATCAAAGTTAATATTGCCACGAATGGGAGAATGTGCACCACAACAGTTGTATACACATACTAACATGCAGCGTTTGAACAAATATCGTAGATTTTCGCTAACCAGTGAAACAAAGAGGCACAAGTTCCAGTTCCATAAAAACAAATCGTGACACAGCGCCTCTTACCGATCGTGCTGCTGAATCGAATCAGAAGATCTTGATGTACCACTCTGAATATTTATCTTTGGGATTTACAGTTGGTATTTCAGTTAGGCTTATCTTGTAGGGACTCATCTTCAACATGGAACGTGGGAGTGCGGGCCGAGTATAAAGGAATGTAGTGGCACTGTTTTGTTTGGTACGGAAAGAAGGAAAGAAAGAAAGAAAAGAAAAGAAAAAGCAGATATTTCTCCCCGTAGGAAGGTTTTCATACAATAATACTATTACAATACTTATGCAGTAAACTCGTGCAACGCGTTATCGCAATGAGCCTTACAGATTAGGGAGCAAATTTACAGCACTATTCTACTTCACTATCTACATTCTGTACAACGCTCTATGTCAGTGGTAGCAATAGGTTCACACATTGGTATGTTGTGACTCAGCAAACGCATGTTAATTTCAAGGCTAAAAATAGGTGACATTAGGAAAAACATAGAACTTTAAAACATATTAGAAAGAAGAAAAGGGAAGCCAGATGAAAAAAAGAAAAAATAACACAGGGTAAAGAGATGAAAGAAGATAAGATAACAGAAGAAAAAACATCGGGAAGGATCCCTTCCGTGCCGCCCCCTCCCACACACAGCGTGTTGTAATCACAATTTCTAGGGTACCGGTGCTACACCGGTGAACCCGCCTCTGATCAATTACATTGCAAAGGTAACCCGAAAAGCGGTAACGACGATTGCGACACGAGTTGGTGACGCTGGTAGACGCTCACAAACATCCATTTCGAAGGAGCAGAACACGAAAATTATGCAAATGAGCAAGGAATAAATTTCGTACGCTAGAATAAGTAAATCAGATCAGTTACTTCGAGCTTTTTTTTTGCAAATTTTCAAGTAAAACGGTATTTCAACCTTGTTGAGCTTATACACTGCTCTTTGATAGATGGTACACTCAAACCCCTTTTCGAGTTACGGTTACTATTTTTCCGCTTACAGTAGCCTAGTCAGGTGGTGATTACAACACGCCTCAGACTGAAGCAGGTAGGAGCTCCATGGGATGTGTCTCTTAGCATCATTTGGCGGCTCTGGAGCAGAAATAATATAGAGAACTTGCAAAACTTTATAAACTAATAATTTATCAGCAGGAACTACGGCCAACTGCAACATCTCTTGCGTAAAAGGGACTAGCTCGGACACCCCCTGGGTGATTGATCCCATTATATATTGTGGCAAAATATATTATCGGTCCTATAGCAGCACCTCCACAAGTTTGTTCAAGCATAACTTCCAATTGCAAACAAAAATTGGCAAAAGAGTTGGAACTAACGGTGCTAGAGATGAGAACAGTGTATTGTATATTAAAACAGCGAAATGTGTTTCACTAATTTTAAATTACCTACATTGTGCTGTAATGTTTATTTTTTTAAAGTGTAGTCAAATTTTACGCACTACACTACGATATGCGCTGGGGTCCTCGAGGACAAAAAAGTTTCAGTTTCAAACGCCATTAAAAAAGATGGCAATAAGATGTAAGCACAACACTAGCTTCTATATATAAAGCAGAGAGTGTCCCAAAAAAAAAGAAAATCTTAAAGCACACCCGGCATATTCACTTCCACGGATTGCTATGGCGCGACGCGAACACGAGCATCATTACCAAGACAATTTCCTTTGAAGGCACGAGATTAATTTCACATAATCATGCAAAACTCCAAGCTGAGGATGTCAAAAGAACTTGCCAAGTGTGTATGCCTCAAAAATTCACAAGAATAACCGAGGTTCACAATTGAGACACCCACTAAGAGCTTCATTACTGAGAGTTGCTACACAAAAGAGGGGCTCCACACCAGTGAGTCTCAATGGCGAGCCTTCGTAGCAAAACCTCGTCGTGCTACATACATACAACGCCTTTATAGTAGACGCTCTGCAATATGGGCCATGTGCGAGATGCTCCTTAGGGGCGGTGTGGTGGGTCTGTGTGTCGTGTGTATGGTACAATAAGCTAATGGATGTATTTAAATAAAATTTCTGTCTTCCTGGGAGGAAATTTTTTTGATAGATGTACCGTATTTAAATGAAATTTCCGTTTTGCTGGGAGTAAATTTTATTGGATGGAACACACAACGCACTAACCTATATGCGTTCTGTATGTTGGTCGTTTAGTAGCAATGGAATGCACAAGTCTGTGAGTGGTGTTTATCAAGATAAGCGGAATATACAGTAGCAATGATTAAATTGGAATGTATAGTGTCAGGGGAACCCACGTGTGTGCATCATGGTTAATTAAACGAACGAATGGAACACATGAGCGTAAGAATCCATAGATGTAAATCAGGAAAGAAACAGCGTAACTGACGGGAAACTAGCATCGAAAAGTGACGTCATCAGTGACGGGTACATCGACGAACTTTACGCCAGAAAAAATCGTCATCAGCTGCAAATTTTATCTCTTAAGCATATTAATAAATGAAGAGAACATATACTAATTAAACATAAAGTATTTAAGAATAGAAAATTGTAGTAAAGGCAAGGGGAAACTTTCACAGCACCGGCGGCAAGATCTGGGCCGGTATGGTGCCCTGATTTAACAGCTTCTTTGAAGAGATACCTTATTTACACTTCATATTCAGTTCACAGTGCTTTTCACAAAACATATTTAAACATATCACAGTATTTTGCGTCTTCATTCATTCAATCTCCCGCTCCTGACCGGCCAGCTAGTGGCTGCTATTTGAGCTCTACTATACACAGAAAACGGTAAAATTTTTATCGTCAAGTATAGAAAATTTGAGCAATAACTGTTTTATAGTTTCTATCGCAACAAGAATATATATATAACACTACTTATATTTTTGGTTGGGTTTAAGGGCTTAACCTACGAAGGCCTGGGATCCTACCCTCATATACTACGGCTCGTTGGTGTGACGTCATACATATGCGGACACGGTTAAGTCTTATTTTAATCCCATTTTATTTTATTTTAGTCCCATCCTCCTGTTACACTCTTTCCTTTTTGATGTACATTGTATGATACTTTTGGTTAATGAAGACCTGCAGAAACGGACTTGTATGCATCAGGTAACCGAAGCAGTTCGTGTGCTGTTTTTTACAGTGAATTGTCTAACAGGAAACATAAGAACTGAGTTACATGATATTATTTTTGGTATAATTAGTTTCTTTCGAAGGAAATGCCTGGCAACTGACGTAATGCTTGCATGGTTCACCACTCACAGTAGTGTTTAAAATATAAGTGCCAGTTAGCTGATGTAATGGATACGAGTAAGTACTGCATTAATTGTACATTGTATTAGAGAATGTGCTTAAAAATGTAGTAAGCGACAGATCGCATGTGTACATGGCTATTAACAAAGAAATCAAACGAATTTCTTTGAAGTGTATAGTTAATAAATATATATATTTCTAATAAAAATGTTTACATGGATGGCGTAGTATGTATTTCTGTATTCACTATGGACGTAACTGCATCTGGAGTGAATGATACGTTAATACGTTAGAGAAATGAGACAAATGCAACACAAAGAAAAAAGTATATGATATGTTACATAATAATTTGAGTTAGGCGGACGATTCCAGTTAAAGCAGAACTTTTCAATTTGAGAATCTGAGAATGGAGAAAACTCCTGAAAACCAGATTCCCGGATCTGGAAAAATCCTGAGCAACACAGACACCGACTGTATATACATACAGTGCTATCTGATGGGGACCGTAGCTGTGGCCAGAACCATATGGAGTGACCAGCAGATATGCGCACTAAACTTCAATTCGTAGAATATTAAATTGTACAACTTCACGATTTCCTACGCTATTTGCTAAAGAAAATGTTTACTGATGTAGGGGGTAACAAGCGTGCTGTAGAACTGGTCATCTAGAACTGGGACAGCTCCCCAAGCTGGCACAACACGCCTGTCTTCGTTTTAGGAGTCCCACTGTACTGCTCTTTCTAGAATGATGAAAACAGCGGAAGCTTTAAGGGAAATATTGTCATAATCTACCGAACGTCCGTTGCAGCAAAGACTGTCCAAAACAGCATAAAATAATTTCCATATTAAACGTAGATGAAATGGCCAAGGTCACAATGAGAGAACTGACACCGGCTCCATGGGTCACATCTAGGACAACTCACCAGACTCCAAGCAAAAAAAAAAAAAAAAAAATTACGAACCTAGCTCAACTCCTTCTACCTGTTTTTGGGTGGACAGCAACTTTCATCGCCGTCATTTTTGATGGCCAGCTAATCCTAGTATTGTAGCATGGGTCACATCGAGGGCAACCGAATAGACTCCCTGCAAAAAATTATAAACATTGCTAGACTCCTTCTACCACTTTTTGGGTGGACAGTCAAATATATATATATATATTTTCAACGAGAACAATATCACTGCACTTCGCTTCGCTTACGGGGATAATAATATTTTAAATAAAAACTAATAATGTGAAATGGAGAGCGGGCATGTGGTCTATGCACTGAACTTCTAGCTAATGTAGGGCCTTACTCCTCGTGTACTACGGGAAATGGCTCCAGTCATTCTGAAGCCACTGCTCGAAATATTCAATCGGTCATTAAGAACGGAAGAAGTTCTGCAGAATTGGAAACTAGCTAATGTGATCCCGATACATAAGAAAGGGGATAAGGAAACCTCAACAACTGGCGACCAATCAGTCTTGCATCGGTCGTCAGCAAAACCATCGAACGCCTCTTGAAAAAGCGCATCACTGATCACCTGAGAATGCATCAGCTCATATCCGACTCCCAGTAGGGTTTCCGAAATGGAAGAAGCTGCTGAATAAACCTTCCGGACTTTTTCTCAGCTACGGATAATAAAGATGAAGAAAAGGGTGTAGACCATGTGTATCTAGACTTTCAAAAGGCTTTCGACAAAGTCAAGCTTGAAGGAGAGATGAGCGCCTGGACGCAAGTGTCATCAGGGGTGCCACAAGGTAGCGTATTGGCCCACTTCTGTTCTCAATTTACATCAACGATCTGGATCTTAACATCCGTAGTAAAATCAGTAAATTTGAGGATGATACTAAACTATGTCATCTTGCCACGAAAAAAGCCAAGCTCCAACAAGACCTTGGCCACCTCATGGCATGGAGCACAACGTGGCAGATTAGGTTTAACGTCGACGAAGGCTCAGTAATGCACATAGGGCTGATGAACCCTTCAACCCCATTGAAAATGAACGGGAGTGTATTGCTTTCAAGCAGCAACGTGACTTGGGAATCACTATTACAAACTAGAGCACTCTCAGAGCGCATACCTCCGCCAAGCGAGGCAACGGTAGTAAAAATATTCAAATTGGCTCTGAAACCATGATTTTTATTGTATCAACTCCAAAATCTAATCATTTGTGCTTTTTGATAGTAATAACAGTTTGTGCAATTTTCTTGAAGATCCGTTCATAACTTTTTGAGTTATGCTGCTAACAAACGTTATGACAAACATGAGTCAAACATACAAACGAATGAACTGATCTGCACCAAAATTAAATAATTTTTGTCTTTTAACATTACTAACAACCCCTATAAATTTCATAAAGATCCATTCATTTTTTTATTTATGTGCTAACAAGCATAAAATTAAAAACAGTGACAAACGAACGAACGGATCATTACCATAAGTTGGTCATTTCCTCTTCGTTATATACCCAGCAACTCATATGAATTTCATATAAATCCGTCCATAACTTTTTGAATAATGGCATTGAAAAAAATGATGGAGACAAACAAACAAACAAACGGATAGACGAATCTTCACCAAAAGTTAATCATCTGTTCCTGCTAACATGCCTATCAATCCCTGCAAATTTCGTCCAAATCGGTTCATAACTTTTTGAGTTATATTGGTGACAGACAGAGAGACAAACATGACGAAAACTTAACCACCTTGGCGGAGGTAAAAAACAACAACACAGTCAGCAGGTTGACAAGAGTGTGAAAATGGCAAGCAGAGTACTAGGATTCAACACCATAAATTTTGAATACATGTCCAAGGACATCAACATTCCCTTGTACAAGGCATTAGTGCGGCCACACTTAAAATTTGTTGTTCAATTGTGATCGTCTCATCTGTGTAAAGATATCGATAACATGGAAAGAGTCCAATGCAGAGAAACGAACTTGATCCCTCAGCTGCGAAATAAGCCGTATGAATGTCGCCTTAAGGAACTGGGTCTGATCTCTCTCAAGCAAAGACGACTCAGTGGGCAGATAATAGAAACATTCAAGTACTTGAGTGGCTTCAACGACGTACCTACAACGGGACTCTTTGAAAGAGACCTCAACGATCGCTTGCGAAACAACTGTCAAAAACTCAAGCATAAAACTGGAAGAACGACCTTAAGTAAGCAGTTCTTTCCGTATTTCATGGTCAGCAGTTAGAATAGACTCCATTCCGACTTTGTTAGTGCGGAGTCAATCAACGCGTTTAAAAATCGTGTTGACAAGCATTGGGAGAGACATCCTCCACAGCTGAGAACTCCTCCTCCAGAAGTCGCAAACTCTTAACGGAAAAAAGCTTCCTAGGCCACCTCTCTCCCTCTGCAACTACACAGCTTGACATCTCTAAGCTCCGCATATCAGCTGCTGTTGATCGTGCTGCGTGCATTCATGATCGTTTCTTTGTTTGGATTCTTCTCATTTTTTCCCTTTTCTTCTCTTTTCTCCAGTCCTATATATCACTAATATAATGGCAATAGCTCATAGAGGGCCGGGGCGTATGTCCCGATGTCTCTTTGGGAATGGGCCTGTTGGTTCGTCTACTGCCGCCTATCTTATCTAATCTAAACACCATGCAACTTTCATCTCGCACGGACTTCACTTAGGCACTTTCTATAGGAATCTATGCCATCGACTGTAGATCTGGATGACATACGAGCTGAAGATCCACTCATAAGTTGAGCAAATCGATTGCGTAGTGAGGCTCCGAAAGCGAAGCCTCCCAGAATTCGACTATATCCATTCATGATGTTCAGCCGCAGCCCGGGGCACCGCACCCAAATGCTGTACGAGTTCGTCCCAATGGCGGTGGTGCGCAGGACGTGTCTCGGTGTCCCCCGAGAGCCGTAACTTCGCCAAACATTTAAGCGAGTTACGGAGTCCTTTTTGAAGTGCAGCCCCCGTAGCCGCCGCCGCTGCAAAATAGACAGCGTGCCAAAAATTGGCTGCCCCCGCTCCAGGACGGAAAATGGGGGACCTCACAAGAAAATCACTCGTGGTAATGACAGCGAAGGAAGTTGTCTTTATTGTTGACTGGGACTGAAATACTTCATAACTTGGATACACTGATGACATTGTCGGTGAGGGGAGGCAGGGGGTGGTTGTGAACACACGGTAACTGAATAAGAGCTGCAAGAACAAAAACAGGTGGAATACATTTCTTGAATAGTGGCGAACTAGAATAAGGGTGAAAATCCTTTGGCGTTGTTACATGCATATTTGTATAGAGAAAATTGTTGTTTACTCAGCAAGTGAAAATAAACTAAGCGCTAACCGAAATAAGTGTTGTCCCGATTAAGCGAGAAAATTATGCGCAAGACGTGGTCGACTGGACGCCAAAATTAAGCCTTCGAGGCTTGACATGTTCGAAATTTCAGACAAAAGCTTTGGCTACACAACTTTGGATCTGGGTTTCAAATGTAAAAAGCAACTCAATTACATTGGGCCAGCTGGAAATTCCATTTTATAGAGCAACATTGAGTTTCTGAAAGTCTCAAGCGTAACCGATTGAGGGTCAATGCCTATAACTTAATTAAGCGGGTCGAAGCCAGCGCACTTGCGTGAAGGTTGGGACATGAAACTTGAAGTCTAATTTTGGCGCCCAAACGAACACGCCCCTAGTTAAGTTTTATGATAGATAGGTTCGATTAGGTTATGCAGGAGGGGCTAGGTACGATCGATTAGATTACGTTGGATAACCTGAAATAGTTTTGGTTAAGATAGGTTTGGTAGGTAAATCTAGTTTAAGTTGAGGTAGATTTCGCTAAGTTGGTTAGGTTACGTAAGGTAAGGTTAGGTTCGATCTTAACCACACCCTACCTTGACTGCCCGCTGAAATCGGGCCTTGCTCAAATAAGCATGGAGGCCGATTTACGTAAGCGTTAATCAAATGAGTTCCAATAATCATAGAGACCTTAGACAATGATTAATGTCTTTGCCGTAACGTAAGGAATGTATTGCGGAGTAGGGAAACTGCTCCTAATTAGGAGCGATGGGTGAAAGTTCACCATTGGCCCTCGTTATCGTTTAAAAATTGCACTATCGGTTGAGATTTTTAACACATTTTATACAGTTAAATTTTGCGCAAGCTAAAGCCGTGCCATGACAGCGTAAACGGATATGTTGGGTTGGCTCCAGGCTGCTAGCGGCAATGAAAGCCGTGGGCACCGAGCTTTACCGTGTTGACTTAGTACTAAGATATGCTGATGGTGTGCGTTGTACTAAGGGCTGTAATGACAGTGGAATGAACTGGTTTTTGTAACATACATTTAAGATAATTCAGAAAATTCAAAAAACGCCGTAATGCTTGCGATAAATAGTAATCAAACTTGTGTATGACCTGGCAATGCCGTGTTGCAAGCGGAATGTTTCTCTTTTTTCTGGCCTTACACGGACAATCCCTGCAAGGGCAATCAGTGCACTGACATCCACATCCAACGCTACACGCATTTTATTCCCCGTTATCCGCCGTTCGGTACGGATGAGTTGATTGAGGTGTACTTTATTTTTTTGTGTTGGTGGTTGTACACTGGCGTCCGGAGCGCACTTTTTCACTCACATCTCTGTCGCCACCCTGAATTCGACGAACCCATCTCGTAAAACTGCGCTGATATCAACTTTATCAGTTTCGAACAACGTTGACCAGGCTCCGGTGAATGTTGATTGGTTAAATTTTTCTGTATGGAGAAATTCAATGGCGCATCTCCGCTTCTGACGCACGTCCATGACAGGGATTCCTTTTTTAGAGTGTCCCACTGTCAATATCTGTAACAGAGAGATGAAATTTTCAGGCTATGAGTGCATAAGTTCAGTCATCATGCAATTTACAATCTTCTCGCATCCTTTCAGGCAGAATTAAAAAAAAAAATTGGAGGCATTACTTTTGGAACGACCCCCGTATGTCCTTACGCAAATGCGCTAACGGGTACAGCTTGGTAAGTTAGACGGAAATTAATCTTGCTAAAAAAGGGCAATCGGTTGGCTTTTTTCACTGTGTCTGCAAGAAATCTTCACGAGGACGTACTGATAGCTCACAAAACTCGATAAGTTGACTTGGCTTGATGTAAGAGCAACGACAGAAGCTCTCTCCGCTGCTATGATTCTAGTTTACGTAGGAAAATAGATGGGAAAATTATGCAATGGAAAAACGGTGAGGAATTGTTCCTTTTAGAGTTGAAAAATACGACGCAATGAATCAAGTGATGAATGCATATTTTTAAAGATATGTTCACAATCGCTCAGACTTTATTTTTGAATAACATTTGAAATTTGCACAGAAAATTACTCGTGGGAGCCTTGGTCTGTAACGAGGTGGAAATCAACATGAGAAATATATTGCATACCATAATAACGCCGCAGGCTACCTCTCCATGCAGTCCAACCACTGGACGTTCCAAACAACAGCCAGACAACATCCAAGAACCTCATGAAATCCCTGGGGGAGCGAAGAGGAAGACGACAAAGGCCACTAATAGCCAGGACAGCA
>LQNS02277602.1:1021976-1066346 GCA_001587735.2 Parhyale hawaiensis | reverse complement strand
CTGATGATGATGCTAGAGGCATCGAAACGTTGCTGGTATTGACAAAAGTGTTTTATTGACGTGGTAATGTGAAGTTTTAATACCGGGATGAATATAAATGTCTTTTTAAATTCCCTTACACGCAATGAACTCCGAATGTATACAACAATGAAAGTCATTGGTTGTATTCTTCTGTCCCTGCCCTCATGGTCTTCGGGGAAAATACACGTTCTAAGGCTTATGCCCACCCCATCACACTGGAGACTATTCGATGCCATAGTCGTCACTTCAGCCGGGGATTTCTGTCCTGGTCAGTTTCTGTCGAGAATTCATAGCCGGGATCATCTTTCGTGATCATGTCGATTGATGGGCGTTTAAGTCTTAGTTCATGGCTTTCTGTTGCACTTTTCTTGACAGCGTTTCGGGTTTCCTGGTGTTGCATAATGCCGAGCGTGAAAGTTTCAATAAAATTAATAATAATAATAACGGTGGTGCAGGATCACGCCAAGGTGGATATTATTATACATACGTGCACGAAAGTATGCTGGTTTTAAAAGAAGCAGCATACTCTGCTTTTGTTAGTGAAAAGTAAGCCTATTAAAGACGGGTGTTGCAAGACATGCGTTCAGTCCTAGCAGAAATTTCTGCATATTCGCTTCGGTAACTCATTCATGCGCTAACTTTAAATAAAGAACAGTATAAAGACAATCTTATGGAATACAGCAGCTAAAAGAAAACCCTTCAGCAGGATTTAGAGAAAGAAATAAGCCTGTAGTTTCCTTATAATTTAAGTAGCTACCTTCACCGAAAATATTCTCTTATATAGCGTCAAGTGTCCGAGTATCATACAAGAGATAGTTCATAGGTAGATAGTTCATACAAAAAAAGCTAAGTGAGTGAGTACAACTTTTACTTAGCGGAATCAAATTCTCCTAAGAAAGTACGATTAGGTCTTAGAAACGAAAAAGCTAGTGTCTCACACGAATTACCATACTGATAACTTCTTAGTTTAGTTCTGAACAATGATAATATATTATTTTTTATTTCATAATTCTAATTTTTATTACTTTTAATACTATTGGTATTTTGATTTCTATTATCATAGTCATTCTTATTATTACAGTGCGCAATTTCCGTTAGCACGAAGTTCAAAGCGACATTTCCATAGTAAACTCACTTCTCTGTTGAACTATTCGCACTTAATTATTCCTCACTACTAAAAACAAAACTCATGTGGCTCATGCAATTGGACACATTAAAGAGAACTTGCGTACACGGGTATACCTTACCTTGAGTTACCTTGAGAGTCAACCTTGTCAAAAGCCTTAGCAAAATCTAAATAGATTACGTCCACATTCTTTCCTTGGCACAATGTCTCTACGATGGAGTCATAATGCTCCAACGATTGTGAAGTAGTGGAACGTTTATGTCGAAAACCGGGTATGGAAAAGTTTCGATTTTATTCTCATACACATTTGATATATGTAGCTATTAGTATTTTGCCTTGGAGCTGCAGATTGCTCTTGCCAAACATAGGGATTTTTTTCACTCCACAGCCCTTACCCACGGCAATAACCGGCCTCTGAACATGTTCACCTACTTTTTAGGCCCATGCTGCCGATGTTCCGCAGCAAGTTGCTGGGTTGGCCTAAGTAATGAAGCCATATTAATGCCAGAGAGATATCGGGTCATTAAGTACCTTAGGACAGACAAAGGACACCCTGCTGCTGCTAGAAGGAAGGCGGAAACTGGAGAAAAGTGTTACTGCCATAGAACCCTTGGGGGGGAAAAGGCAGAATCTGCTAAGTACTTGGACTTGAAATTGTCTTAGCTGACTCGGCCATTTTGGGTCTTAATTATTAGTCGTGCTAACGAGCGCCTGGCGCAAAAGGATTTGTAGATATAAAAGATAATAAATTTTAATTGTAGTAAAGGTTGAGGAGCCAAATGCTGGAAATTGGGCTAATTTCACTGACAAAAGACAAACTAGACTGTGAGAGCAGGATAGAGCTGCTAACTGCTCAATCTTAGAGATGCCGTTTATCGGAAATGCTTTATACATTGCATACTTTATTTAGCAACATAGGATTGCCTAACGCAATTCTGGCCAAGTGTTGCCTGATTTCTGCCTGAAAATCAGGAAAATCAGCGACATACGCAGTGATGAACCCACATGCTTGGTAGATGCGCTTATTGGCAGTATATTTACTGGTTAAAGTTCGGCGTAATGATGGCTTCCTCTGCCTTGTGGAATATTTTAACCCTATTTTAAACTGATTGTGTTATTTGGCTACAAGTGTTCTTTATGCTAATTGGAGCGAGTCTTTAGAACGAGCAAGCACAGTGTGGATAAAATTGGGTAACCCTATATAGCTCGGTATCAACTGTAATATGTCCCATATGTACCAACACTGTTAATATTACGGTAACCCAAATATTGGTTAGCCTTATTATGATTAATCCTTATCCCTTTACAAGGCATATTGCCATATATGTTTAGCTCTTTTATGCTATTTTACCGAAAGCGGTTTTCAGTCACCCGGTGAAGGTTAGTTGAGCCTCAACGCTAAAGTATAGGTACCCTGGATATAGTAATTCCCTCACTTCGACACAGTCCCAGGTTGTAATATGGTAATCCCTAATGGATGACGCTTGAGACGGCCCAACACTTCCTTCCCAGCGTAGTCGGCTGGAGATAAAAGACTTGAAACTCAATTCCAAGAGGCAAATCAAGCTCATAAAGCTGATTTTTTTTTAGCAAATTGAAGCTGAAAAGATTAGATTATCCCTATAGAATTTGGCAAGTAAAACACGCCTCAGTTGCCCCTTCCCACCCTTGAGTAATGGGTCCAGATCATTTCAACTACGTAGGGCACTCAGAGAGCGCATATAGCTCCTCCAAGCAAGACAACCTTAAGAAAAATTGAAATTTATTCGGAGACTATAATTTTCTTTTTTATCAGTACTAAAATCTGGTCAGTTGGACCCTTTTACAGCAATAATTACTTCAGTAACTTTCTTCAAGATCCGTCCGTAAGTTTTTGTGTTATATTCTGACGAACATTTTGGCAAACATTAGTCAACACCCAAACGGACAAGCCGATCATCACCAAAATTTGATCATTTATGTCTTTTGACAGTTCTAGCAACTCCTGTAAGTTTCGTAAAGGTCCGTTTTTAATTCTTTGATATATTTTGCTAACCAATCTAAAATGAAACATGGCGACAAACAAACCCACAGATCATCACAAATATTAGGCCATTTACTCTTCGTAATATACCTAACATTTCATCTAAATTTCATAAAAATCCATCAATCACTCTTTGAGTTATGGTACGGAGAAAAAAGAGGCAGACAAACAAGCAAACTGCTGAGCGTATCTTCACCAAAATTTAGTCATCTTTTAATCTGAAATTTCTAACAATCCCTGTGAATTTCGTAAGGATCCGTCCATAACTTTTTGAGCTATCTTGGTGACAGACAAATAGACCGACTAACTCGACATAAATATGACCTCCTTGGCAGAGGTAATTATATTTCGAAATTCAAAATGGTGCTAAAAGAAATTAGGCCAACTATCATATACATACATCGCGCTAGTTTAGTTTCCTGCTTCTTTAGGTTAGATTCTTAATAAAACTAATAAAATTCTTGGCCGCCATAGAAGCTGCTTCTCTGAGTTACCTTATGGGGAGGCTAAGAATGCTACATATTAGGAATGCAGGCCAGCAGAAGGACCGTGAGGCCTATTCCCAGAGAGGAGTTAAAATGGGCGGTTTCGGCTCGCTCTACACTACTCTCAAGCTTAGGCTAATATATAACATAAACCATACATAACAAAACACTTATACAACATATACATAGCGCGTAAAATATAACAGAAATCGTGGGCAACAAACGGAAAGCCTCTGCGTATGGGCTAACCACGAAATTTTTCATCTTTGTTATCTAAGTAGACAAGTGTCACATTGCGAAGAGAAGCAAGTGTACCTGCCGCACTGAAAGCACTGCATGTGACAGCAGCCCGGTTCCTAATCTGGCGAAGGTGTTCTCATTTTTGAAGGCAGCGCTGTCGCAAGAGACTGAATTGAGTCCAGCAGATTGAATCTGCCTGAGTCAAAGCGTCATCCGGCCAATCAGCTGCTTCTTCCTCTCTTAAATTTAGCGCTTCAGTCGCGAGTTACGAGCGAAGCCGCTGGGGTCTACGGCTCTTTCCGAATATCCTGGAAATGGTGAGCCAGGTTTGCGTCTGCGGCTCTCTACATGCTTACCTTGCCATGTAGGACGGTACAGTGTTCGCTTCTTTTCGTGCACATGACGAGAAAAGTTTCTTTTTCTGGCTCTCCAGAAGCTTACCTAGCCAGGTACTTCGCACAACACCGTTTTTGGTTCATTTCCTGGAAATCGTGAGTCAGATTATTTTCCTGTGTGAGCTTCTATCAACTTAATCTGGATGGTACTAACTCCCAAAACAGCGCCCCATAATTTAATTTTCTATGATTTTGCTGTAAACTCTGCTCTGCTCTCAGCTAAGTAGTCTACAGCTAGGAGGTGATGCCCTCGCAACAGGAAATTAAAGCATTCCTTTCTGTAGTTCTTCAAATACTTGCCTTAGCTACCTAGCAGAGTGTTGGCACGATATCTCCACCTATATGGTGTTATCGAATGTCTCGGTCAAGCTGAGTAAACCTAAGCCCAATAGGCTTGACTTATCCGAGACCTTAAAGAGGAAAATTGGTTTTGCCTATTTCAATCGAGTTTCAGGTTTTACCCTCAAATTGATTCCTTATGAGACGACCAAAAATGAAATCCAGTTTCATAATATGGACTTTTCGACTGTCTCAAGTGTACTCGGGTTCCTCTTTGCACCTGCAGCACTTTTTAAGGTGGTGAAGCCAACGCTTCTCTCTGATGTACCGGACAAGTCAATTTTTATTCATGAACTTATCTATACTCAACTTCGATGTGTCAATCAATGATGTTTTCAGGCGCTGTTTTTTTAGCCTCTACAAAACTCCCTCGCGCACAGCAAACAAGCGCATAATATCCCCATTCAGTCTAGAGCTGGTGGGCATAGCGTCCCGAGATACGACCATGCCACCCTAACGATTTCAAGTCGATAGTCAGAGACATCTTTGAAAAGTTACTTTAAGCACAGTCAGTTTTCCACTACCTTATAATATGTCTATGCAATAAAATACTAAAAGTCAAATAAATCATGGAGGTAACAACCTTAATCAACAACAAACAAAGAAAAACTCGCATTTCTCCCGTAGAAAAGTATTCCTACATTATTATACTATTACATGTGTTTTTTCCTAATGTGTGTTTTTATATCATTAAGAACCATTATTATTACCATTGCTATTGTTATTAGCAGGAGGTCACCCGTGAGGTAAAAAATGCGCAAAAGAATTTGGGAAGAACCATTTCAGTCTTCTTGCTTGGGGTGCTAGTTTCGCTGTAAAAGATGCAACTTGACTGAACCTTCGATCTTCTATAATGTAACAGACAAAAGCTGTCAGCGATGTGATTTAAAATGAGATTAGTAGACTATCCATCTTGTAAACTAACTCTCAAAATTCAAGTCTATTTGACAGTCAAGCAACACCAAGAAAATAGAGCTTAACGTATCAAGTTCGCCAGAAGCGTTCTGCATCTTATTTTGTGCAGAAATAGCAACCACACCATGGCGAAATTTTGGAGGTAAGAAGAAAATTAAAAATATGACCTCTGTTCAGTGTGAAGTTTCATCGGCTACAGCTAGACAAATTTAACTAAAAAAACTATTGATAATGAACTAGAGAAGAACTTCGAGAACGCACGCAAACCTCCACAAGACAACGTCATTTAATGCTAACAAAATTGGGCAAAAATCCATAAACTTCTTTGGATTATTTCCAAAACTGAATAATCTGTTCCTCATAAGATTCCTGAGTATTTGTGCGAATTTTTTCAAGATTCGATCATAACTTTTTCAGTTATGTCGCTGAAAGACAAAAGGTCAGGCAAGTAGGTTGATGTATCATCAGTAAAAGTTAATTGTTTGTTTTCTGTGACAATCTTGACAGTACCTGTAAATTTTGTGAAGATCCGTCCATAATTTCTTCAGCAGCTAGTATAGGTAAAAAGGCAATGAGACAAGCGGACTGACAGATCACCAAAATTTAATCATCTGTTTTTCATGAATTGCTTCATAATGTTTCTAACAGACAGGTAAACAAACAGACGAATGCTGACAAAGACATAACCTCCTTGATAGAGATCAAGTTAGAACGGGAGATATACTGCAAAACGTGAAGCACAAAAGAACAAAATACTCAAGCTTCTAAACATCCGTAGTACCATGGAAGCTACAGAGATGAACTGAATACAAAAGAATACCCACACAAGTTCAGAACAGTCGACAACCAAGGTGAAGATGAAGCAACTGATTTTGGCGAGCAGGTTCTGGTGTTCTTGATAATTTTTTTGAACATTCTTGCATCGGTCTTGTAGGCTGAAGACATTTGGAATCGTGATGAATTGTGTATGCAGTTACTTGGTCTAACAGAGAAACTGCCGGTGTGGCTGCACTACTGAGACCGAACTAACAATGCGATGGTTTGGGCAATGGTTTTGCCTTGGTCCTGATAAAAAGTAGTGAGTAATGCTGCCAGATAGTCCTTTTTGAGGGTCACTTCAGGCTCCGCCTACTTTCGGTTTTCTATGCCCGGCCCACTTCCGGTCACCCCCCCCCCCTAACCCCCGCTACATGGGCAGTGCATTGGCCGTTTTAAACCGGGAGGTCACGCGCGAGGGGGCCTACCCTCAAAAAGGGCTATCTGGCAGCATTACCCACTACTCAAGAACCTATGCTACGCTACCTAACCTAGCCAACCTATCTCTTGAACGTACCTCGTCTAACCTTAACTTAACCTGACGTACCTCACCTAACCCCCAAAAGACTTTGTCCAACCGTAATATACCCAACATTCATCCCAAACCATTGCCGTTGTTAATAAGTCACACAGTGCTGAGGTAGCACTGCAAGATAGTCAAAATCTGATTGCTGGATAACTATCCTATGTTGTTCATGAATATGTATATAGAAACAGACAATTATATTTTGTTCTCTATATTATTGTTAGCTTTACTATTGTCATTAAATTATACGTAAAGTACTCTTCACCAATTCTTTGAATAGCGCCATCTCTCTACGTATATCCGCAAGAATGTCAACGGATAAAGCGAAATCTTTTCCTCGAAGCGAGATTCTGTGTTTTGGACGTTTTAAGTGTCAGCATCCGCTGCTTGATCTGCCGAGAACAGACCTCCAGATCCGCAGATCCCGTCTTGAAAATGAGACCATTTAGAGACTTACAAGCGACTCCCAGTCCGGAAATCAGGAAACGTCGGATTTTTCTCCCGCCGTGAGCGTGTCGGCGAATTTTTACTGTCGAGAATCTGTCAGCGACGACAGAAGCAGGATTCTGTTGCGTGAGCTTCCGACAGGCGTCATCAGTAAATGTTTAATTCGCCTGACTAATTACTGTTCTTTGGAAACGAATTTGTTCAATAAGGGAACAAAAAAATTTTTTTTCCCGTAGCCTCACATTTAAAAACTGTTCCAAAATCAATATCTGACTCTGATTTTAGATCAGTAACTGGAATTTCGCTAGTAGATAAGGCTTTTGTTTTAGATATTCATACTTTAAATTCTCGTAAGAATAGCATTAAAGGTCTCATCTGAAGATTTTCCCACTGGGTGTTCCGGAGGACTAGCATTGATGAAGTACCAGAAACAGAATGTGATTATTTGAAAATGGGACGTGATAGACAAAAACGGTCTTCAGATTTGGAATTACATGGTGGTACTCATAAAAATACGACTGAAAGAATTTCAAAAAAAATATTGCTTGTTCCCCAGTATTATTGATCCATTGTAAACAAAGCGTGTCAGCAAGACCAAGAAAAAAATTGTCTGCGATACACAGGATGATTATTATTTTTTAAATGTTAATACAATAAGACGAAAATAGATGAGCAATCAAAAAATCTGTGTTGCGTGTGAAAAATATTAGGGAAGCGTGAAAATCTTCCTGGGCCACATGCACTAGCTCACAGGTTATCGGTATACAACGCAGAGATTTTTATCAGAATGTGTTTGTAGAGCGACTGTCTTTGCTGTAACCATCACAAACATATATTTTATCCTGAACTATAGTCGTGCTAAATGGCATTCATTGTCTTCCCGTTAAGAATTAACTGGTAAATTGTTCGTAAATCATGTTCTAAATTAACCTAACCCGCGTATTTCTACAGTAATATACGAGGATTACATAAAAATCACAGATAGATAAATGAGCTATCAAGGTTTATAAAACAATAGCGTTTCGTTAATGTACGATATACCATTCACTTTCCCGCCCTCCTACCTTCCTCTCCTGTTTGTGGTCGTACAAATACAGCGATATTAAATCGGATACATTTCTTTCAACTTCCCGATCTAGCATAACAGCGTTTACCCTCAGTCCAGACTAATACCGGGAGTTAAAATAGCCTATAGGGCATATTATACCCACTGTAAGGACTACTATTATGGATAACGGTAGCACTTGACCCCTTGGTAAATAATACCCTATCGGTTAATATACTCTGGTCCATAATCTAAACTGTACCAGGACAGATTCTGTGAACTTAATTAGCCCGCTACACAAATACATTCGCAGCCAACAGTCTCGAGATGGAGAGGTCACGTTTCTGACTATTTAATGGCCTTTAGCTTCCGTCAGGAAGACTGACGTGCTATGGCTCTCCGACCAAATGGTTGTCATGTCTAAAAATCTTTTTCCTTGGGTGCAATTTCCGTTTATCTAATTTTTCAACTTTTATTTCAGTGACCGAAACTTAGATGTATTGTTGCTTGTTGGAGGAAATGGTTCCATGATGTAAACAGAATTATATCTTTAATCTTGATGCAATAAATATCAGTAAGCGAGCGTTTTTGCTTTGAAGCAATATTGTAAAGCCAATTTATGGTGCTGGGGCCATTCATTAAGAGCCAAGCTACGCCAATGAAAGTTGCCAGCTTGTAGCACAGTCCCCTTGCGAAACATGTAATTCTTCCTCCATCATTCTGCTAGTATTGTTGAAATCAGCAGCCCAGTAAATATTTCCTCTCGTGCATTTCCATCAACAATGATGCAATCGTTAACTTAGTAAAGACCAAGTCCCATGATGCAGCTTCACTAACAACGGTGAAACCACTTTCGCAGTGAAGACCAGTCTCATTATTCAGTTTCATTGACAACATAAAATCATTGACTCGGAAATACCAGTTCCCCTCATATAGTTTCATAACTATAGTGACATCACTGTCACGGCAAGGACCGGTTCCCCTCATGCAGCGTGCTTCATTACCAGTACAGTTTCGACAATATGCATTTAGCGAGAAGTCTATGATAACTCCAAAACAACGACAAAAAGCTCAAACGTAAAACTATGACTGTAACACAGCTTACTAGATTGATTAGATTAGATAGGCGGCAGTAGACGAACCAATAGGCCCATTTCCAAAGAGACACCGTAACCTACGCCCCGGCCCTCTATGAGTTATTGCCATTGTGTTAGTAGGATATATAGGACTGGAGAAAAGAAGAAAAGAGAGAAAAAAATGGAAAAATCCCAGTCCCAGAGACGATCATGAATGCACGCAAGCACTAGAGACACACTTCACTGAAGGAGCCGCCTTTACTTACTGCAATTCGTTGTTTTGGAGTTATCATTGACTTCTCTATCGCTATATGCATATTGTCACAACACTAATTTATCAGCAGGGAAATCATTACCAGGGTACACACTGCGGACAACAGGCAGCCACACACGAGGAGAACAGACACGGCTGCTGCTGTTGCTGCGCCCACAATTCGATTAGCTCGCAAAGCTGAGGCATTAGTGGCGGCTCTCTGCAGCACCGGCCTTATAACCTAGGGAATTATTGCTCATAACCGACGCGTGTTTAATGTTGCATCTTATTCCAGATTGCACTCAAGCCTCCGTATTAGCAATTAATGCAGGTTTTCGTATTAATTCACTCCGGAAATGCGTGCGATGCATTATGTAGTAAATGTTGCTATTCGTTTGTTTTGCAAACGGCAGTAGCCAGAGGGAAGCCGCAGCCTGGGCTTCAGCTCTTCCTTTGGAATTGGCCTCTTGGTCTGTCTATTACTAGTCATATGGGAACTAATCTACATAAAAAATACTGTACGGCAGAGAACGACTTATTCCATTGGGGTGGAAGATACTAGCCTGTAACACTAAAAGCCTCCTCTATTAGGCAGCTGTCTCTAACAGCCGACCGTTCCGTCTTTCTCTCAAGTTTCATGCAGAATTTGGCCAGTGGAAGCCTAATCGAAGTGAAATTCTTATTACAGCTCACTCACTGCAGAGCTGTATTCCCAGGTGTTAAGATTTAATGAACATTGAATCAGGTAAGCGTATATTGGGTCTCTTTTGAGTACAAACTGAAGGCTCTCATATATGAAAAGTTAGTTCCGGAACCCAACGCTCAGAACTGGCCTGGAAACCTTTTGTGCGTAAGTCGTGTACACCACAGTGCTTCTTCTGAAGTGGCAAAGTTTATATTTGGTATATTCTGAAGCTTCTGTGTACATCAGAGAACTTGATGCTCTTCTACAACTTAAAATGATGTACTAGTAAAAGTTTGGGAAATTCAAAACGGATATTAGTTCATATTGTTTAAATCCTGGGTCAAATTAGCGTAGATTGTTGTAACTGTATTGATTTCCGACTGAGGTCATTGAGTGGCTGATAGATGTATTTTCTTATGTTATTTATGTGTAATTAGAGTCTGATGAATATGCCCAACTGCATTGATTTTTCACCGGAACGCTATACACTATATACCGTAGTGTCCAAGATGTACCTATATGCTATCCTGAATAGTTAACCTCCCATCGGTGACGGCATGAACGTCCCACCTTTTATACAGTAATTCTAAGACTACGGGTCTGAATAAGATTAGGTCTGCTATTCTGTCGCGAACACATCCGGCTTGCATGTTTATTAGCAAAGGGCTTTCTATTAATTAATTCTATACTGGCGATGAATGTCGAGTTTATAGCGAGCTTTTTATATTTTAATATTGTCTCCTCAGGACGAGTTAAGAATTTGCTGCAATTAAATAGGCTTGATGGACCGCTTGAAAGCGCACAACCTGTCCATAAAAAGCGAATCTCAGCGCCCATCCGCCAGGCCTTTATGGTGAGCAGTAAAATGGGAAAGTGGCGGAGAATGAAAAACAGAAAGTTGACGCACGTGGCTCTGCGTTCACACCGGGTGAGCACGGTAACGCTTCCGAGAGAATTAGTTCCGACCGACGGCTTATTGTCATTTTACGAAATAGTCCACATAAATCCAGGAGATATTTGGAAATGATATTCATCAGTTCACCATCACTGTATTCTCGATACAAATAAGCGTGTCCATTGACTTAGCAAAAAGTGGAAGCGGCTCTAGTCTTACAGAAAATACGACGAGGCGAGACGAGCTTGGTGTGAACGCAGCCTAAGCTGGAGTTGTAGGTAAGAATGTTACGCATTGAGACAAATCCCATCTGCATTTTATTGCTTCCATTTGAAGTTTAAAGAGGGCCATTTTAACGACTGTGTTGGAGTTGGCAGATAGCATTCCGGGTGTTCGTTACGGTATCCGGTCGTGGCGAGGTGGAGTCCCGTGGAATGTTCTCTCCAGTAATGAATTGTTGCCTATTTGTCTATGGCTCTAATTATACTTTATTGCCGTTCTGGATGTACTTACAGGGTCGTTATACTGCTGCAGTGTTTTGCCCTCACGCGCTTTGACTTGAAGTGAGGTGAGCGCCTGAGGTAATTCGTTGAGCCAATTCCAGTACAGCCCAGCAGATCCTACACCCTCTCGCCTTTGTCTAGACTGCAACGAAAATGTCTGAGGATACCCAAAGAAGCGATTTAGTCTTCTTTTTTAAATTTTTATTATTCCTCGACGCAGTGGGGCATAGAACTAAACTGGATGTCATCCGTGCACAGTTTATTGCCTGATGTCTAACATCTCTGTATACTTCTAGCAAGTTTGATGGAGCTGTGATTACATCATCAAGCACAAAACAATCCCAACTATTGGTGCATTCGCCTGGCCGTTGTAAATTGTTATCAGATCTCAGATTGTCGCCGAATGTGTATAATTTGCCACATTAAATTGCATCTGAATTTTGAAAATCCCCGAGTGAGTTCGATTCGTCATCGAAATCGAGATGTTCTTTGAATGAGGTATTATATTGGTAACATTTGAGTCTATTTTGTGTACAATTTGCGATCGAAAATCTACTTTTTTGCATTATATGGCAAGGGTTTGCGGCTTGTATTTTAAATTGCCTTAGAACGATAAAGGTAATTTGAATCTGAAACTGAAGTACAATAATTGAAGGTAGTATATCGAAGATACCTAATGGTTCATTTTTTAGGGCTGGAACGATATGACAACCTCGAAGTGCACGACCCGAGGACTTTCTGTAGTGCAGCGAGTGTCTGGTCCAAACGCTTGTGTTTTGCGCTCCGTGGGGTAAGAGCACGCGGATTGGCCAAATTCAACGCCGCCATTTTTGATGGCCAGCTAACTCTAAATTTTTGGCAGTTTTCACATCTCAGGCAACCCACCTGACTGATTGAAAAAAATAATTATTATTACGACTCCACTCCTTCTGCCTTTTTTTGGGTGGACAGACAACAAAATTCAACGCAGTCATTTTTAATAACCAGCTAATTCTAGTACTTTGGCCTTTTTCACATCTAGGTCAACTCAACTGACTCCCTGCAAAAAATTATGAACATTGCTCAAAAGCTTCCTCTTTTTCGATGGACAAACACACAAATATATATACAACTACACTTAAATCTTCAACGAACACGTTATCACCTCTCTTCACTTCGCTCGTGGGTGATAACCAGCGTAGGTAGCTTAATTTGTCATGTCACAAATTGATAGCGCCTGCAATATGTTAAGTCCTATAAATAGTTCTATTTCTGTGAAGCCTAACCTTCGTAGTTTTTATATAATACAGTGGTTACTCAACACTTGAGAAGCTGTTCCCCCTTTGTAAGGTCTCTATAAAATGAGTGCCCTAGCTGTTCTCCGTATTTCGAGAACACTACGTTTATCTATATTATAAGACATTAGTTGCTCAGATAACTAACAGTTGTCCTCATTGATGAAAGCGCTCTTATTAGATAATCTAATAGAAATAATAACATTTACGGTGTATCTTAACAGCTCTAACATATTCTTTAGACACAACCATGAGATCTGTCGGCTGCAGTTCCGTACGAATTGCTTTTATACTTCTTGACTTGACATGCTATGAGCATTCATTGCGTCGTCTACGCAAGGTTCTTGAGATGCTTCTGAAGTGCTGCCAGTTGGAAAAATGCCTTGTTAGCTCCACCAGCGGCCAAATCCAATTTTGACATTGCCATTGGAATCATTCAATTATTCGTTACTAAATTGTTTTATTCTGACACAAAGCGAGTATTCAGAAACCCCGAGGCTTCCATTTTGTCGAGCAATCATCAATGAAAGTCCAAACTTGAAGTTCGTATCGATGTTTACTGGCGCCACTCAAGCATCTCTTGCGTGTTGCCGTGACCGTGGCAACACAAAGACCACTAAGTCATTCCATCATTTCTTGACCACACGCACGTCGCAGCTTCTAATCAGAACAAACAATAACGCGTTTGTTGAGCCTTCATGCAAACAATTGAAACCCCTTTGGCTTCTGTCAGTTGTAATTGATGCGTGTAACAGTTTGTTTCTTGCTGGCTGGCCAAATTTTTTACCGAGTTCTAGAATAAGCAATGCGGCACGGGGGATAAATTGCACGCGATGCTGCATGGGTATCCTTTTGTGATCCAGGGAACAAATATACCAGCATGCGGAATAAATTGCACTGCTGGGTATCCTTTGTCCGTTCTTGAACAAATATCAAGTATATTGAGAAATAAGTGTTTCCACTGGCTCTTCAAGATGTAGTACTTTCATTTCAATCAATTTGTGCTCCCGAATAAAAAAAATATACCGACCTCCGTGCCATAGTCTAAACGCTACCCAACGTACACATAAATACTGCAGTTACATTCATTTTCTCAGATGCAAATGATACTCACAAGGTATATTGCCGTCTTCCTGTAAACACCACTTGTTTACCGTTAAACAGCACGGAGCACATCTATCTTTCTGTAAATACCACCTTATGTACCCTAAGTTTTACCTCACGGAATATTCATTTCCTTGTGCTTTTATACCACGGGTATTAACAATTCTCTCTCGTCTACTCTCCTATTTTATAATTCTCCCTAGAAAGATTTAACTCTGTAAGATTTTCAAGCATATATTCCCCAAATTCTGCACTAAATGGCGTTCTCAGCGCCGCTCTGTATTTACTCTCAAAAATCTCTTTTCCTTTTAATTGTCGAGGTTCGGGCAAGAAAATTCTGAGGCACAAAAAGCAAGTAATATACAATGCATACAAAACAGGTGAGCCAAAATAAAACTCAATATTGAAGCTCAGAGGAGCTGAGCCAGGCTGCAAATGATGGCAAGAGCCTAGCCAGACTGCAGATGATGGCAAGCTTGACGTTCTTCGTGCTCCCGTGCGCGCAATAACTTGGCTTAATTCTTGGGAAAAATGTGACCGGCGTTTACTGAGAGATTAGCTTTGTTAATGTTCGTAATCGTGTTTGTAGCTAAACATAGGGTCATTCGTGAAGAGACGAGAAAGCTTTGAAAATATTGCTCTAAAGAAAAAGTAATCTATCTACATCGATTTTTATCATGAAGCATAAAAGCCTGTGACGTTGGTGGCCCTGTGTAACTTGGTACTGTAACTTGGTGTTCTAACTAAATTTGGTTACAATTTCACAAGCTTTCTGTTTCATTTTATCAATGACATTTCCTTGTTTACGAATATATACCTATTATAAAACCCATACAGGGTGTTTTGTTGAACTTTTAGTCCTCTATCGTGCCATGAAATACAGTAAAACCTGTGTAAAGTAGAAAACCTTATAAGTGTAGACTCTGTGAACTGTAAACTCTGTATATAGCGTAGACGGCTCACAGCGCCATCTATGCATCTGTAGCACGTTTCTGTGATTTTCTAGTTGCCGGCCGCTCACATTGTAGCCACACCTAAAGTTACATGATCATTTTTATTGGCGGCTGGTGGTGTAATGTTTCATATGCTAATACCTTATTGCCCCCAAATCTATGCATACATGTCTATCTATGTATATCTATCAGTTTCCAATAACGCACTAATCACTGAAAGCTGAATCAATATATTACAGTGCAGCTTACTCAGTTTCTGTGTAGCATAGACTCTCTGTTAAGTGTAGACGTCTACACTGCAAAGGTTTGACTGTAATTGTGAATACTTTGGAGAACGTAGCCTGTTACTTAAAGGCGCAGATTTTTATAAGAAAAGGGGCATGTCAAGGATGGCTTGCGAATTAACCTTACAACGCACACCACCGATCAAGCAGTTCACTGTTTCGCAGAGACACTTATGTTACTCTGTAGTTTTATCACCTGGTAAATTCCCTGCTCTCTAATTTCATCACATGGTAAACTCATTGCCTAGTAAATTCATCGTCTTTTAAAATCATAATGAGTTTATATGCAAAAAAAGTAATGCTATAGTTACTCGTGATGAATTAAATAAATAAAATAATATGGTTGTAAATTAACAGGCTTTGGATTAAGCTGGTGATAATTTACCGGTGATTAATTTACTCTCGATGAATATACCGATGATTAGATTAGATTAGATAGGCGGCAGTAGACGAAAAAAAAGACCCATTCCCAAAGAGACACCGGGACTTACACCCCGGCCCTCTATGAGCTATTGCCATTATGTTAGTAGGATGTAGAGGACTGGAGAAACGAGAGAAGAAAAAATAGAAGACGAAAGAGAAAAAAGATAGGAGAAAATATAAAAAAGAAGGGGGAGAAGAATCTACGCCAAAGCGATGGTCATGAATGCCCGCAAGCATGATCGATGGCCGCTGGTATAATAATAATAATAATAATGATTCGTCTCCCCTCGCCATCCTCGCCATTCACTCTCGATGAATTTACCGGTGATTAATTTACTGTCGATGATTTTACCAGTGGTAAATTTGCAGTGAGCTCCAATACTGTTATTACCAATTTCAAATAAACCCCTAAATATAGGATTAGCCAATTGCCGAACTAACACTATTTCCGAACAAACAGTAATTATTTGATACGATTATTACTTTCACCTATGAAATATTGATGTTTGTTAGGAAATAGAGTTAGTTCGGCAATTGGGTTATTCCCAAATTTCTACCAGCTAGGCTATGCATGCATGCTGAACTGGATCTCTTGATCTGGACACTGAAACTTCGACTCTTTCAGCCTGGTAACATCTCAGCCATATTAATATTAGACTCTAACGTCGAAAAAGTGGATTTTCTTATATAAAGAGATGCACGCCAACCAGCTTACTATGAGCTGCACGCTAAATTTTTCTATAAAACATATATCCCCGCCAATCTATTTACTTTGAGCCTAAAATACCTGTTGTATTGGACAATAGCGTCCAAGAAGGAACCCTGTGAATGTCTACCAGCATATTATAGTAGCGCAGATGTATGCAGAGTAACATGCATTGAGCTGTAAATTAACTTTTTTGTTAAAACTTCTGCACTAACAGTCGAATGGCCCGCATGTGGACCAGTCTTCTGTTTGACTTTGGAGCTGCGCCCCCTGATCGACGGTTGGCGTGTCCCGTTTCAATTATATTCGTCTCCCCTCGCCATCCTCGATAGACAAACTATCGGATTGAAATTTTCACTTGATAAAACGTCGAGGAACTACTGTCGGTCTTTTAAATTATTATACCACTGTGCCTCCGTGTCATCAAAAATAACAGGAAAAATTCATCTACGCTTCTCCACAGCCCTTTGTGGAGAATATATTGTACCTACCTTTGTACGGTTTAACATGGCGAAAGAAGTGAACGTCTCTATTTCCCATTCACAACAGCATTACCGCCCTAGCCAGGTGTAGTCGATAAAATTCCATTAAAATATTACATATTGCTGTTTTAAATTGGAAAGATATATTCGTCAATATATTCTCTCATAATGATGCATATACAGTATTGTGTTACGACATTATAATAATAATTCGAGTCCTAACATATATACTCCCTAAACTCCGATATAGCTGTATACAGCTACAAAGTTCGTGAGTTAAGACAATTATTCAAGCTCCCACACGCAAAGTGATATCAGTTCAACATTAAATGTTAACACAACCTTGATAGATAAACCATTGCACATCAGTTTCGGTGATTGTTTGAAAATAGTGATATTCTTTTGTAGCACTTTATCCAATGCATGATGTTAACAAGCATTGGAAGAGGTAATTAAAGATAAGGGCATCGATGGTACAGAAACAAAGCGCTAACTACTGCAGCTTGTCAGGGCTGCAGTGACTGGATAGTATGTTTCAAGACCATCGATATAACGAAGAATAAAAGTAATGCATACTTAAAGTAGCTATTTATTTATACGACCACTGGAACTAAAATCAGACATGTACTGTGTACATTCAGCCTGCTATTTTTTATACGAGCTCATTAAATTCTTCATTCTCACTCCCTTTGTTATTATCATTATGAATATTTTGTTATTATATTATTGCCTCCACCAGAGAGATTAAATTTCGTCGACTTTATTTGTGTGACTGTCTGTCTCTTTGCCTATCAATTACCAAGATAACTCAAAAAGCTGTGGACGAATCTTTACGAAATTTACAGGGATGTATGTTAGTAGGAACAGATACTTAACTTTTGATGAAGATCTGTTCATCCGTTTGTCTGTTTGTTTGTTTGTTTGTTTGTTTGTTTGTTTGTTTGTTTGTTTGTTTGTTTGTGCGTGTGGGTCTACTGATTCTTTAGACTGCAATAAGGTGCTGACTCCCTCAACATCCACGTATAGCTTTTCACAGTCAATGTACGGACATCATCAATGCATAAGCAATCGCACCAGCAGCGCTAGCTGCAATATCTAACTGCTGAGCACTTCTTGTCATGGTATCAACGTGTTAGCAGCAATATTATTCTTATTACTATTATAATTTCCCTAGCTTTGCCACTGGAAAAGCAATATCCAACTGCCTAGTAAAATGTGCCAGCTTGCAAGCATCATCTTCCATGTCACCAGCAAATCAGCAGCAATAGGCCTATATAGTATATTAACTGTCCAGAATGAACATGTGAACTCAACACACAAACGTCCATGTCACAAGCGTGTGAGCAGCAATATCCAGCTGTCTAGTATAAACGTGCCATCTGAGAGTACCAACCTATATACTGTATCAGGCGCACCGCCGCACCAGCTGCGCAGCACCGGCACGCCGCAGACAGACGGTCACAAATCGACAACTGATCTAGAGAAACAGAGGACAGAATATTGACAATCTTCCATTCGAAGGGACAGAGGAGATGAGATGGGAATCTGCAGGTCGTCACGTCGCTGTTTCCGATAATGTGATCAGCGCGAGCTGTTTGGGCCGCCCAGCGCTGGAACAAATGAGACAGCCGCCCCCGATGCTTCCAGTGATACGAAGAGGCGAACTGCCGTCCCTGATTTTGGGACGCTCGTGACCACGCGTGAGGAGCACTGCAGCCACGTGCTGTACGGTTAATGAATCTTGTTCGCTCGGTTTGAGGGGAGCGCTGCCCAACATCTAATTACGTCACGTGAGACTGAGCTCGATAAATAGAGCTGAGGGGAGGGTGCTTTGCCATGTACAAGTCAGTAGTATTGAGTGCGTTCAGTACTCAAACTTTTCCCCACTAAAAATATCCCACGTTGAATATACGGTCAGTTTTTAAAGTATCATCGCTTGTGTATTGTGCAGTAGAGGTCTGGTGATGCAAAGGGGCCAACTCTTGATTGCACAGCCCAGTGTTTCAAGTATGAGCAGAAAATATGCTGACAATATTAAGGGCAAACAATGCATGTTGAGTACAGTATTTAAATACAGAATAACCATAAAACGCACCCTTTGCTCCATTTAGACTCATAAAAAAATCCATAAAGGTAACTCCATTTGCGTTATTCAGGCTGCTTCCTCCCTCAGGCAAAGAAGATACAGTATTCGAATAATATGAAATCCATCTTGTAGTTATAAGGAAGCAGTTTTGTATGCTATCTTAGAATTAATTTTTTATTTTGATATAATAGTCAAATCATCGACTTGCAGTAGAATTTATCAGGTAACAAAAAGTTATTCCCGAAATAGAGCTAATGGAAGAACTGACAATGATGCTGTTGCAGAAGTTTCTGCACTATCTGAGGTATATAAAGAAACTTAATTATGACGATAGTACTTTTTCATAACAATCTTTCACGATAAAACTTTTTCATTGACAATGGATGACGATAATACTTTTTCATTAACAATCCCTTTGATCAACAAAGACATTAAATAAGTTAACGCAGAAAGTTATCTTTTTTCAGCCCACTCGCCTCCATCAGTTTCTTCCACCCTAAACCACCAGTCCTCTGAGGATATTTGAATCCTTCTGTTTCTATACCGTCAGTCTATATGCTTCCATTCTAGTTCATCCAACCCAATGATGAGTCATCTGAGACCTAAGTCCAACCGGGTATAAATTACTAGTCTATTTTAATTCAAGTCCATTTGCGTCCATCCAACTTTCCTTCCACCATTGAGTATTTACTCCAGATGATTTCCTCTCCGTGAGTCCGTACGAATATCTCGCCCGCAACGTAGCGTTGCCACCCAACGAAATATTAACTCCGTGTCTCCTCTTCTCTTTTCTCTCCATATCTACCCAGACCATGCCAGCAGCCCTTGTAATTATCAGTGACATCTTCCTTTACTGTTGCGTTTTGGCTGAGCATCCTTTTAACTTCGGTCCCCTCGGTCGGCCCTTCTTTCATTGCTATTATCTCTCGCATCTGAGCCTTGCCTTTAGAAAGCAAAATCTGTTATTTTGCTGAACACAGGAGCCCTAGATAGGCCCCATGAGGCTTTCTGCTTGCCGGGATTCAATCTCTAAATGCGTTTCCGTTTGCAGGCACATAGAGATATTCCCAGACCTCATGCACGCTAGCTATATACTTTTATCGCATTTAAGTTTTTTCATCTTCTTAGACCTACTGCAAGTTGGCCGATTTCGACGCTGACCTAAAAGATTTCATTGAATGTAGTCAAGTGAGTTATATTTTCAACATCTTTTTGCAATATTTTCCTTGTTTCAAGTGGCTCACAACATTCTGCCTAAATGATTAATTGAAATGCATTACTGCTCTAGTCATCCACTGTCTGATTTTTTTCCGGAGCCATTTGTTCGGGGGAGGTATACTCGGCGTACTGGTGTTCTTCATGAGTTTGCCTTGGAAGCGTTACGTTTCCGTATGGGCCACTATTCTTGTTCGTTTTTTCCATCGTGCGTGGATGTTTGGAATGGTCTTGATGGCTCTGTCTTTGCTGGTGCTGGTATTGGCAGCTATAAACGATCTATATGCAGAGCTATTTCTGTGATTTCGGATCTTCACTTTTTTTGTTGTTGTTCTTTTTCTCTTCACTCGCTAGGCTGGTTGCGTGGGGGTTTGTCAACCTCATGGAGTTTCTCCGTTCCTACGTCGCCAGTTTGGTGTGATTTAATAAATAATAATAATAAATGACTTAAATTTTTATACATATTTCTGTAGTTTTTTTTTCGTTTTTCAAATGGCTTAGAACATTCTGCGGCCAAGACATTGCCGCCAGTTTTTTATCCTTATAATAGACAAACTTGGAAGACGTCAGTTTTATCAGGTAAATGGTACGGTGTCGTCCACTCTCCCCCTGTGCTTGAATCAAGATTTTCTCGGAACTTTTCTTGAATTTCTGGACAAAGTTTCGGCATTTCCAGTCCCTCGCCCGTGTTTTCTGTATAGACGGAACGGACCATTCTGCCAGTGTAATGCTTCCCATAGAATTACGATCATGGCTGCTGGAGGCAGAGCAGTCTAAAGGGTATGTGCTCCGTGGTAGAGGGTCCGCACAGCTAAATCTCTCTAATGACTCCACCACTGAAAGAAAAACTGAAAGGACTAGGAAATCTGAGGTTATAGCAACGCCGTCGAGACACAAAGCCTATTCTCCGACCAGTTTGTATGTGCCTCACCATCGTCAGCGTCAGTTATTTACTTTGACTTTGAGAGGTGCGTCACCTAAGTATGCCTTTTTATCTCTCAATTATTGCACCATCATTTTATTTACCACTATATTCGGAAGACGTGTTTTCAAACTCATCAAATTTAAAGCTTACCAACTGAACATGCTGACACCGCTAGTGATCTGTTTAAGAAGTTGCTAAATTCGCCGTTGCAAATTAACGCCGAATTAATTCGTCTGATAAATTCATCGCCTGGGAAATACGTCAGTTAATAAATATATTGCTTTGTGAATAGATCTTTTTGCACATACAGATGCAATCAAAAGATGGAGGAAATTTCTTTTTAAAAATTGGTAAAATCTACAAAAAGACGAGTTATTTTATTCGCCATCATATATAAATCTGTACAATTAACGGTGCCACAGTAAACTGAGGACGGTAGGTCAAAGTTTAGGATTCCATTACGACAGAGACGTCCGAGTGGCGTGAGATGTCACGGCGCGCAACTTTTGGCACAGCGCAGAGTGTGGCACTGGCTTTACATTGAGGTTACGGCACCACACAAAATACAGTCTTAACTGTACAGGGCTGAGCTAACTGTGACAGTGACATCACTTCGACGACGAGGTCGTGCCAGTAGAGTATGTGCTTTAGGCATTAGATATGTATGCCATAAAGCTTAGTTAAGTGCTTCCTGTAGCTGAGCCGCATCTAACCTAACTCAACCAACCTAAACTATTCTTAACCAACCTAAACTACTCTTAACCAACTTAACGTATTCTAACCTAAGCTAGCCTATGCTAAAGCAACCTACAGTGCTGGCAGTAAAGGGTTATTGCGTTAATCGTTCATCAACAAAGTTAACAATTTACTGAAAACTATACTCTTAAGTTACTTTCGAAAACAATTGTCGGACTGATTATAGCTTCCGTTGCTTTGGCCGTCGTTCCGTTGACACGCTAACCACATAAAAATTCATCATTACCAGTGAAAAGTTTTTAAATTGTGAATATCTGTTTACTTACCGTCAAAATCCTTTTCCTGAGAGAGCTTTTCATTTTCATTATTCATGTTAGTGGAGGCTGTGATTCCGCTCCAGAGGCTACAGTCGACACCCAAACTTGATCCTCAATTTGAAACATTAAAAAAGAGTTGAACTGTGCCGCGGCCCCTTTCTCCTCGGTGAAGCAGTACCGTCTCCTTCCCGAAACTGCTAAAAATGAAAACTGCTAATTCTACTTGTCGGAGCAGTTGAACCATCTCCTTCTTCAGACAAAATTAAAACACTGTAATAAAAATCATACCTACTGTGTTTATTTAACAGTGCATTTTCTATTACGCTCAAATAATTTTTTCCATTGCTGTTTTGCTTTGAAGTCACAATTTTCTATTGGAGCGGCAAACGTAGCTCTTATAGTGGCTGAAATGATATTACGGAGACGTCTTGGGCTCAGGTAATTGACTGTAACGGCTGGCCAATTTGACGGTTGACATTCATACTCATGCTGCGAGCGAAACGCTAAAGAGGATTACTATACACCACGGGTATCTACCATTAGCATTTTTTTCCCCTTCATTTTCGACGGTCGGGCACACAAGATTCAGTAATAACTATAGAGAAGCACTCTGCGAGCGCATACCTCCGTCGAGCATCGCAAAGTTAACGAAGTATTTAAACTGGTCCTGAAACTCGAATTTTTTATCATCACCATATCTTAGTCCTTTGTGGCTGGTAACATTCCTGACAGCTCTTGCAGTTTTCTTGAAGATCCGTCCATAACTTCTTCAGTTATGTTCCAACAAACATTAAGACCAACATATACTCAGACCCACAAACGGACCCAAGAGTCATCACCTAAATTTGATCAGTTGTGCCTTTTGCTATTTCTAACAATTCCTGCAAATTTCATGAAGATACGTTCTTACTTATTGGGGTTCAAGTTACTTACAGACATTAAAACTAACATGAAGGCAAACGGACAAGCGGACCAACAGATCACCAAAAAAATTGGTCATTCACTCTGTAAAATTTGTAACACTTTATGCAAATTCTATGAAGATCTGTTAATAACTTTTCAGTTATGGTGCTTAGAAAAAACAGGCAGACAAACTAACAATCTTCTGAGCGGATCTGCGCCAAAAGTTGACCATGTGTGCCTCCTCATATACCAGATAATCCCTGTAAATTTCACCAAGATCCGTCCTTAACTAGATCATTTATCTTGGCGCAACACAGACCCCAAGAAAAAAATAACTCCTTAATTATTGGTGATGGTAAGAAACATCAATTTTTAATTTGGTCAGCATAGCAGAAATAGAAATAAGCTGACCAAGGCAACAGCCTGTAAAAATACTTAATGCAGGTGCGACAGAAAATAGATAGATAAATTAAATAAATACAGAAGCGTATATCCCAGCAAATGATACCCAATGTCAAAGATACATATACTGAACGAAATACAGGGAGAAATAAAGAGGAAAAAATTAAATAATGCGTAAATGGTGATTTTCCATTTTTTTCGGCTACTTCATCATTATTGTTAAGTTTATAACTTTCAAGAATTTTTTGCTGAAAGTTTTAAAGAAATACATCTGTTGGTGTTCTAAAACCTAACCTCGAAAAGAACCAAAGAAAATAATTTTATTGTCTTGGCCTATTTTTGTATGTGTTTTAGTAGTTTTAGAGTAACCGCTGATCGTTTGTCTTTTCCTAGATAAAAATTAATGGTAACGGATTATCGATAACTCCCGTTACATCCCTAAAGTATTAACGGATTTACTGTTAGTGAACTCAATTTTCTCAAGAACGAGTTAACAGCTAGAGCACTCTGAGAGCGCATACCTCCGCCAAGCGAGGCAACGGTAGCAAAAAATTCAAATTAGTTCTGAATCCATAATTTTCTTTGTATAAACTGAAAAATGTAATCATTTGTGCCTTTTGATAGTAATAACAGTTTCTGCAATTTTCTTGGAAATCTGTTCATTACTTTTTGAGTTATACTGCTAACAAACGTTATGACAAACATGAGTCAAACTTACAAACATACGAACCGATCTGCACCAAAATTCAATCATGCATGTCTTTTAACATTACTAACAACTCTTATAAATTTCATAAAGATCCATTCAATATTTTTTGAGTTATTGTGCTAACAAAAACAAAATTAAAAACAGTGACAAACGAACGAACAAACAGATCATTACCAAAATTTGGTCATTTAGTCTTTGTTATAAACCCAACAACTCATGTTAATGTCATAAAAATCCGTCCAAACCTTTTTGAGGTATTGCATTCAGAAAATGTGGCAGACAAATAAACAAACAGATGGACATATCTTCACNTTACCAAAATTTGGTCATTTAGTCTTTGTTATAAACCCAACAACTCATGTTAATGTCATAAAAATCCGTCCAAACCTTTTTGAGGTATTGCATTCAGAAAATGTGGCAGACAAATAAACAAACAGATGGACATATCTTCACTAAAAGTTAATCATCTGTTCCTCCTAACATACCTAAACCTAACAATCCCTGTAAATTTCGTCCAAATCGGTTCCTAACTTTTTGAGCTATCTTGGTGACAGACAGACAGATAAACACGACGAAAACATAACCTCCGTGGCGGAGGTAATAATTCACGAAGTTACCTAACTTTTCGATTACTGATCCCACGTTGCTCACTCAACACATGCTTTGATTCTGGCCACATATCACGGTACCGCCAGAATGACAGTCTCTAAGCACTGAGTTTGAGTTACTAAAAAATGTAATTTAAAATTTTTCCTGAGCAGAGCAGGCGCCCATCTGTTATTGATGAAGCTTCGGTTGCCAGATTCTGTATCCCGGCAGCCATTGCGCTCGCCTCATTGAGTATGAGCGGTCTGTACGCACCCACTTGGGGGTGGGAGTGGGAGTCCCCATGTGGGACCGTCGTCCCCTTGAGAGGGCGCCTATTAATCATAAGTAATTGGTTTTTAACGAGACGCCGAAAGCGGGTCCAGAATAAATGCTCCTTGATCTGTTGCTATCTGCTTCCGAGTCCCCTTCGATAAATAAAGAGGCCTTCCGATCATCCAACCTGAGCCATTTCCGTCGCTAAACATACGAGGTGACTTTCGGTATCGGAAAAGCCTCTGAAATATGTTCTATGTCGGGCCAAACATAAGCAGAAGCTGTAGTGTTATACATTTACAACAATCTCCTCTAATATTTCAGGTTAAAATACTGCATAGGCTGCAAAGTTATGGGATTTGCCATGAAGTATTTGACTGCCCATAATGCATCGCTAAAATCTATGAGCTTTTGAAAGATAATCGAGCTGACACGTTGTTAATTGCTTCAGAAATTGAACTATTGATCGAAGATATAACTTTCCGTGGAAACAAACGACCAGCATGCAGAAATAAATATTACAAACTAGAGCACTCTGAGAGCGCATACCTCCGCCAAGTGAAGCAACGGTAGCAAAAAGTTCAAATTTGCTCTGAAATCATAATTTTCTTCGTATAAACTCTAAAATATAATCATTTGTGTCTTTTTATATTATTAACAGCTTGTTCAATTTTCTTGAAGATCCGTTCATAACTTTCTGAGTTATACTGTTAACAAACGTTATGACAAACATGAGTCAAACATACAAACGAACAAACCAATCTGCAACAAAATTTGATCATTTATGTCTTTTAGCATTACTAACAACTCCTATAAATTTGATAAAGATCTATTCATTATTTTTTCAGTTATTGGGCTAACAAGCATAAAATTAAAAACAGTGACAAACGAATGAACGAACATGCGAATCATTACCAAAATTTGATCACATACTCTTTGTTATAAACCTAACAACTCATGTTATTTTCATCAACATCCATCCATAACTTTTTGAGTTATAGCGTCGAGAAAAATGTGGCAGACAAACAAACAAACGGATGGACATATCTTCACCAAAAGTTAATCAACTGTTCCTCCTAACATACCTAACAATCTCTGCAAATTTCATCCAAATCGGTTCATAACTTATTGAGTTATCTTGGTGACAGACAAACATACAAACAAACAAACAAACAGACAGATAAACACTCAGACAGACAAGCACGACGAAAACATAACCTCCTTGGTGGAGGTAATTATGGACTTTCAGACCAGCTAGTTTCTACCATTCCTCATTATCAGTGAATGGTTCTATACATATGAAAGTAAATTATTCTAAAATCCCTGTGTCAGATTACGTGGTTCTTTATTGATTAGAAGCATGTTTAATGTTTACACTGTTTTTAATGGTGCTGTTAACAAGTCTACGTATAGAGGTGAATCATTTTTTGCTACATACAGAAGTTTAGTCCCCCGTGTTTTGTTCAATTACAGACGTCAAATTAAAAAAACGATAATGGTGCACTGTATCACAAATTACAAAAACTTCAAAATGCCTATGGTACTAGAATGTCATATACAGCGCACATTAATCAGGTGACTAACATAAACCCTATTTACTGCTCGAGTTTCACGTACTTATATCAATATTAGTATTGGCTGCCCACCTAATATGAGGAACTCTTGTTATTAGAAGTGTACCTTATGTGAAGTTCATCTTCATCAGCATCTAACGCGGAATTTAAAATGGAGACAAGTTTAGGAGTGAAAACTTGGTTCTATATATGTACTATCACAATGTTGTCTAGGGAAAGAGTGCAACAATGTGGTAAGTGTGAGGTTAGATTTGAAAGAACCAGTCAATTTTACTCCATCTGTGTGCCGGAAGCCAGCATACACTCAATCAGGATGCAATTTTTTAAACTTGTGCCCAGTAGTGTTTATTTTCGTAAATGCTTTTACTTCTTGAAGGTCATAAACTTTCATCAAGCTATGTACCACTTCTTGCAGGAATATAATACTCTTGCTAAGCACATATATTATCACGGCATGTCCTGGCTTTCACTTAAGAATTCCTGGAGAATTCCTCAATGTATAGTGTGTCATTCTAGGCAAAAAACCATCTGCGTGTTCTGTCAGAAACGTAAAAGTTTTGTTTGTCTTTCATTATAAAATAGGCGTCTACCGGTTCAGTAAACTAATTCAAAAACATGTTAGAAAATTTTGTGCACATATTATCTATTTTTTTTTTTAGAAGCCGTAACATATTAGATCATTGTTGCTCTTCTAATGCAGACACTGGTGAATTGCCTTCGCGTTGCTCCTGAATGTACGTAGCTTCTAAATATCCGTGCTGACCTTGCTGTGATGCTGACATCAGTAGCCCTGAGAAGCAGTCAAAAATCAGATTTCAAAGTACTGTACTTGGAGCAGTCTTACGGAACTAACCTCACTCATACAGTCCTGCCCTTTTACTTATCCTTTGTCCTTTGCAAGATCTAAACTCCAAATCTAACGCGAAGATGAGCCTCTTACAATCACTGTACATATACCAAAAATGTGCACCACGTGAAACATACACAATAGGCGTAGTGGCGTGATTACCTCCGCCAAGGAGGTTATGTTTTCGTCGGAAATGTTCTTCTATGAATGTCTCTTTGTTTGTCTGTCATCAAGATAACTGAAAAAGTTGTAGACCGATTTTTAACGAAATTTACAGGAATTGTTAGATATATTAAGAGAAACTGATGATTAACTTTTGGTGAAGATCCGTCCATCCGTTTGTTTGTCTGCCTCATTTTTCTCAATGCTATAACTCAAAAAGTAATGGACGGATTTTTATGAAATTCACGCGAGTTGTTGGTTATGTTATGAAGAGTAAATGACCAAATTTTTGTAACGATCCGTTTGCTTGTTCGTTCGTTTGTCACTTTTTTTTAATTTTATGCTTGTTAGCACAATAACTGAAAAGATAATGAATGGATCTTTATGAAATTTATTAGAGCTCTTAGCAATGTTAAAAGGCATAAAAGATCAAATTTGGTGCAGATCGGTTTGTATGTTTGACTCATGTTTGTCATGATGATTGTTAGCAGTATAACTCAAAAAGTTATGAACGGATCTTCAAAAAAAAAAATACTGATGCTGTTAACACTATTAAAGGGCTAAAATGATTAGATTTTGGTGTTGATACAAAAAAAAATCATAGTCTTTGAACTAATTTCAATTTTTCGTAACCATTACCTTGCTTGGCGGAGGTCATCGCTCTCAGAGTTCTCTAGTTTAATTTTTGTCTTCGTGGCAGATACGTTCACTGAAAAGAACCAATCTTGGGAACCTGCTGGTTTCAATGCCTATTAGATTAGCGTTTATTTCTCCGTTAGTCTTTTTTATTTTTATTAATCGCAATCCAACTATTTGTAGCATTTTTTACCAGCTTTATTTGCGCTTGGTTACGCGTAATAAAGAGCCAATCAACGCACACTAGTCAATCACTATAGCACATTCAAGGCTTACTGAATACTCTCACCTGAATAAAAATTTTTGCATTGCCTCCGTGCACTTAAGTGCTTGTAACAAATGCTACAATTTATTAGGCGGTAAAAACAATAAAAATACGCGTATTGGCAAACCTCAGTCCTCTAGTTGGGTCGTGTATTGCCAAATACGCAAAAAAAATTGCCCCTTTCGCCCACTCATTGGAGTGGGTGATAAACTCTCGCCAGGTTTTAATTAATGCAAAATTAAACGTCCTGCAGTGGGACGAGAGCGCGCCGCCGTCGCCGGGGCGCATTCCATTATCGGCTGCAGCCATTAATTGCATTTTTGCTTCTGACCCGCGACTCATAATGGCAGTGCAGTTAAGGTAAGTCGTTTGTATGTTTAATTTTGCCCTACACTGAGGCTAGTTAATGGCGGAGGTGGGCAGTGCGGCCACCTATAGCGCAGCAACGACTTGGTAAGTGGTTTGTAAGTCTAATTTTATTCATCGGGTGATTTTGGACTCACGTTAGAGTCATCATGTGGATAACTGGCTTTCTGCATAGGTTGTGCCCAAGCAAAAAATAAGTGATAAAAACTAGAACTTATCTGCTTCCTGCTCTAGTTTGCCATCATGACTGGACGAAAATTAAGTTGCCGCAAGTCCCCACTTTTTCTTCTGTTTCTTTTATAGTTACAAAAGCTCGCCAGATAGACAACCTCGCTTTGGACTGTCTTTATTTACGAAACCATGCGTGTCTACCTAAGTCACCGGTAATGGGTATATTTTGGGTTTGTACTTTTCTCCCAGACTTGTGGCAAGAAAAACAGAAATCACATCATCGGGTTATTTTAGACTCGCTCTTACTCACAAGTGCGTTAGACTCGTCATCATGTGATTATTAACTCACAAGAGGTTGTCAGACGAATGAGTTGATTTTGAGATAGTTTTACCCACAAAGTATGTACTACCCTATTGGGACTTTATTGGAGTTCCGTTAGACAGCTAGAGAATGCACTTATTAAGACGCAACTTATTTCTAAGCGCAATTCTTTATTATTAGTATATGGAAGATATCAGGAAAATGGCAATGCCTGACATCTATGCACCAGCCGCACCAACAGGAGTAGATATGGGGCCCATATGGCTAAAGAAGCAGATACTTTAGGTCCCACATCTGGTTTAGTAAATTGGGCCGTGGCATGGGCCATATAGTTTCTAGCTGGGTCTCATGTGTCTAACACGTGGAGCCCATGTGGCACTTATTACAGCACAGATCGTCATGTAAAAACCAGGTGAGGTCAATATGGCAACAGTACTGTTTTTAGCGATGTGGCAGCCACAATGGCCCAATTCACGTGGTTGTGACTACTACCAAATTGAAACCACGTAACCACTTAAAACCGATATGACACTTATCGGGCATAGTTGTTAACGTGGTTGTTACTACACAGTATTCAAGATCATTCTAATAGTTCGTGAAGTTCTCATGCATGAGCCTTTCGACTACATTTAATTGTATAGATATTTTTAAAAACCTAGTAGCGTACCGCTTAATTAGTTACTGCATGTAGTTCCACGAACAGAACGGCTCTTGCGTCGTGGATTTACTCTCATTATTTGAGGATTTGCTCCGCGTAATAGCTGAGATCCTGTTATTTAAATAGGAATTTTTGCAATCTATTTCCATCGTCTTCAGTTTCGTCTGTCAGTTCCTTCTCATCACTCTCTGCTGCTCATGACGCTACTACATTTTTTCCCTTGGAATTTACTACGGCGTCAGCCCGAAGGAATCCTCTTGTTTGGTGCCACCGAAGTTTCATTTCTCGATTTAATGCTCAATAAATTCGAGAGTAAAGCGGGCAGAGGCGTTTTACAGTTGCCCAAATTTGCTACGTACTACAAAGGGGAGGCAGCAGCATTACCTGCGATCATGCTCGAGGTGTAATGAACTGGCGGCAGGTGCGAGGGACCTGGTCTTAACTCAGGGCTGTTGGCCGAGGGCTTCTGCAAATGAGCTGTCGTGAGGATGCCACGGCTGCAGAGTGATGATGGTGTTGGTGAGATACTCACAAGGGGAGCTGTGAGTAGGACGGTTATGGTCTCCAAGCCGTACGTACCTGTAATTTTAATTAGAATTCTCCCCATTGTTGAAAATCGGCGCAGTTTTAGAGCCGTACCAGTGCCGCCGAAACGTAAAGGTGTCGGAAAACGATCGTCAAATCATTTTTTGAGCCATTTGGCAAATACGGCGAATAGGCACCCTAGCTACTCATCACCACCAGCCGCAGCTGTGATACATCAGTTGTATCTGCTTCGTACTGTTTTTTGAGGCGCCGAATCGGCTCCATGAAGCGTGTGTGGCGTTTCACTGTCTTGTACAGAATTAAAAACCGAATCAGTTTTTAACAGGCCATATAAAAGCCCTTTTTTCGTCGCAGTTCTAAAGGCACTACCACTAGGGCAAGGCTACTACATCGCTCGTTAGTGGGTAATTCTGAATTTTAGCCTTTATAGTACGGCGGTCATTACAACACAACTAGACTAGAAATCAATGTTTTCACGTTCAACATGACTCTGAAGTTCACAATTCTGCATATAAATATGTGATGAGTGTAGATATGTGATTACGACTGTTATTGTTATCTTAGCTTAGTATGAAAAATTTTGATGCAGATGTTTTAAGACAGTGACTCCCAACGGGGGGTGAGAGATGACCTTCCAAAAGGTGCGAAGCTTCGAGAAAATAAAGTTGGATACATTTGTACACAAATATGGTGAAAACTTCAGTCTTTATCTGTTATCAGATGAGTTATTATTACTACCTCCGCCAAGGAGGTTATGTTTTCGTCGGGTTTGTCTGTCTGTCACCAAGATAACTCAAAAAATTATTGACAGATTTTGACGAAATTTACAGGGATTGTTATGTATGTTAGGAGAAACAGATGATTAACTTTTAGTGAAGATCCGTCCATCCGTTTGTTTGTTTGTGTGCCTCATTTTTTTTCAATGCCATAACTCAAAGCGTTATGGACGGATTTTTATGAAATTCACATGAGTTGTTAGGTATATAACGAAGAGTAAGTGACCAAATTTTGGTAATCGTCCGGCTGTTCGTTCGTTCGTTTGTCACTGTTTTTAATCTTATGATTGTTAGCACAATAACTCAGAAAGCAATGAATGGATCTTTATGAAATATATATGGGTTGTTAGTAATGTTGAAATACATAAATTATAAAATTTTGGTGCAGATCGGTTCGTTCGTTTGTATGTTTGACTCATATTTTTTATAACGTTTGTTAGCAGCATAACTCAAAAAGCTCTGAACGAATCTTGAAGAAAAATGCACAAGTTGCTATTATTATCAAAAAGGCACAAATAATCAGATTTTGGAGTTGATACAAAGAAAATAATGGTTTCAGAGCGAATTTGAATATTTTGCTACCGTTGCCTCGCTTGGCGGTGGTCTGCGCTCTCAGAGTGCTCTAGTTATTATTATTTTTTTTAATGTGATGACATATTAAAAGTTTTCTAGGTGTGCCAGGATGAGAAAAGGTTGAAAACCAAAATAGAGGAGAAGATGCAGCATTGAGCAAGACTGGGAATAACGCTTCTACAAGAAATTTGAGATGAGATAGACAAACGAAACTTATACATTCACCGAGATGGTGTAAAAAGACAGAAATTGACTTTGGAACGAAAGCATTAGACCCACAATTGTGCAATTGGCAGCCGTTACAAGAAATATACAGGACAGGGAATCCGAATTATGGGTAACTCACGCTAGCTGGGATGCGAGACGATCTAACAGTGTGTGTGCGAAATCTTGTTCGCAAATTTTGTGTAAATTTCATTCTCTATCATCCGATGAGTAGCTAATTATTTTTGTAAGGGGGGGGGGCGGAAACATTTCAAAAGTTTTCCAGGGATGCCAGGCTTAGAAGAGCTTAATTGGGAACCGCTGTTGTAAGCGAATACGACTAGTCTTATATTGTGGGAACACACAGTAGCTAGGGTTCCCGAAAGCGAGTATATCTACTTCTTGAGACCCCATATCCGCTGGAGACGGACTGTACTGGCGGCCAGGAGGGGGGGGGGGTACGGGAGCTAAAGCATAACAGTCCCGCAGCCTATTTCAACTCCTCATTCTTCCCACGGACGGACATATAACCCCACTATCTCTGATTCGTTTCTTGTAATCGGAGTAGAGAATCCGCCTTTTTTAACATCCGTTTGTCTTTCCTCGCAGCATTTCAACTTTTCAAATAACACTATTATAATATACTAATGATGGTTAAAACAACGATAGTAAAATCTCTTGATGATATCTATTTGTAACTACATAACTTAATACTGTACACATTCAACATGAATAGCTATAGTGGCAATAATAGTTCACAACCGTCTTCAAGAGTTCTAAAATAAATTATTTTTACGACCGAGCTAAAATATTCAGCGTTAGATTTTACTTCTAGTGCGCACCATGAATATTACACACGACTCATAATATATCATCTGAAGTATAAAATTTCATCAAACACTGCAATACAGTCAGAGGCTCCAGTGCGAATATAGAGCAGGGTATGTGTTGGCCCCAGGGGGTCGTATTAGGAAAGCATCGTAAAGAGATTATTGCACAATGGATAGCAGATTACCCCTGCAAGCCATGCCCGTAGGCAGCAAATAATATCAACGTTTGCATAAGACATGACCAAATTCAGCGCACCAGGCCAGTCCATCACTTCAGAAAATACACAAAGAAGGCCATAAATTTTGCTCCGTCGATAAACCAATATGGCGGATGTTAGAGCTACAGCTCTGGCCTGTGGATCTGGCCACAGACTAGGCAAATGCATTTATCCCTTTAGTTACTTACGGCATCTCCAGATGCCATAACATTTTGACTTCATCTTTACTTACCATATATCCCTAGATACAATTGCCCAGTCGACTCCAATGTTACTGACGGTATCGACCGATACTATTACAAATTCATACCATCATTACTGATAGTACTCTCAAATCCCATTACCAATAATTAAACCTAGCGATATACTAATGGTACTTTCAAATACAATAGTAACTTTACTTTCCTTCCTGATGGTATCCGCAGATACCATTATACGAAATAACTTCTTTAGTTGGACAGTGTATCTTATCCCTTTACAAGCAGTCTTTCGTACTCCAAATATTACCATTACCAAATGGCCCTTTCGGTACCGATAATACCGTTGCATATTAGCCTTGCACTCTTAAGAAACGTTATTAATATTCAGTGTTTAAAACTGGGAGTTGATTCTGTTTTGAATTGAATTACAAAGCTCCTACGACCAAATTATCGGTGCTGTTGCTACAATAATAATTTAGAGAAACCTTTCCGTCGCTAACCGTATCTTTAAACAAAAAACTAATTCACAAATCTACTAGTTTTCATCAAGACACTCTGTTCATTATGTGAGAATGCTCGGTACTTAAGATACCATTTTCTATACTGAATTGTTCAATGCAACGCAGGGTTTCTGAGCAGAAAACTGATAATATCTGCAACAGCCGGTTCGAATGCCACTATTTTCAGGTTCACTTGCGGATGTTGTATGGCAACAAGGGATTCTACTTTACTGTTTAGGCTTTTATAAGATAGGTTACAGATTACGTATTATAGAGGACGCAGTATGAAGCTTTTTCTACAAAAACTGAAAAAAAATTAAATTATGTCTTCTTTCTCACTCAGTTTTTTATATGTACTATACAGATAATATATATATACATTATAGAACAAGTAACAATTTTTTCCAGTGAATGCTGAAAGTGCTCAAGAATTAAAAAAAATATGTGGACTTATTTGCAGGTAGCTACAGCTTTATTAGAACTGCCTCAAAAATCTCCCTCACGAAGCCACTTTGAGCAGACAAGGGTTAAAATAAAACGGAAAGACAGAGGCGGCGATCACAGAGACCCCTGGTATCTGGCAGTGGCATTCTTAACTGATATTAATAGCCCAAAACAAAGGGTATCCGCCGCAATAAAATAATGGCCCTCGTAGCTTTGCAGACCCCCGCGTGCTCGCTCTCAAAGAGCGCAGACCAGCTGCCAAGTATTCTGCTCTAGGACTCGAGGAATGCCGGGAGCAGTTCCTTCAAAGTTTTTGGGGGGCTGCCTCTTCTCCCTATAGGCCTATTGTGCTGCCTCTCTAAGTCGGAATGCTTTTCTACGTATTTTTAAGAAAATACCTTTTGAGTCCGCTTAGTGGTTTATCTACGGAAAAATTATGGATTAACCGAGTAATATTCGAGACTATCAGACGTGCCTCATATTTTTCAATTAAATTGAAATTAATTCAGAGTCAGAGTTACTTTTGTGACTTATCAACGGGCAAATTATAACTGTACTTTATTTGCTTGTCAACTGCGCTCTACTTCCTCAACCTTTGCAATGCCGCGTAATGTTCCTTCAGAGCTAAAGGTATCCAAAAATTTTCAATATAATGAGACCATCTTTTGAGACAATCTCACTGCCCTTTACTTGCAGGTAAATTATGAATATCATTAATGAAGTTGGCGTTTCTCACCTCACCAGATCTATTATACACCGCTAGGAACAAAATGCTTGCTTTTATGTTACTTTGCGGTGATTTTGTTGCTGGTTTTATGGTAATGTGTCATTATCGTAAAAAGAAATTTCTAATATCTCTATCACGGTCACAGATGCTACTTCGTTCCCAAGTTTGTTATGGTTATCTCAGTCAGGCCTGTATCTCTATTTTTATTATTTTATGGAACGCGCCTTCTCTTCAACTCGACTAACCATTTCAGTGTCTTCCCTTGCAGTCAACTTAAATGTAATGAACTATAATATTACACAGATCAGTGAACAAAAATAGCAATTAACACAACGTCTTGCTGATACGTCGATATTCAAACTTTTGTACAATGGCGGCTGCAGCTCGTGAGTGCTAGAGAACTGCATCGTTATTTATCTAATAAAAAACACTCAAAGACCCAGCAATTACTGCAAATAAAGCCTCAAATAATGAGAATAATTCTCCTAAGAGACTCTCACTGTTCGCGGAACAAACCCACTTCACGGTACTTTACTGAGCCCCTTAAGATAAATAATACGTGCTCTAGTGGGACAAGTGCTCTCTTATCTTATTAACAATATGATGCACTTACCGAGTAATGAATCTTAATAACATCTCAAACCGTATCGGTATACCTACCGACAGCATCAATGTGTTATTACTTTTTTTCTTCCTTTTTTCCTCAGTCATCTATATCAAGGTTACAAGATGACAAATTGTACCATTCCTGTGAGTACCTAATAAAGTTGATTGATTGATTGAATAGCTCATAGAGGGTCGGGACGTAAGTCCCGGCCGCTTTCTTGGAATGGGCCTGGTGGTCCGTCTACTGCCAGCTATCTACTCAAATTCAATTATACTGAAACAAGAGCGTTGTTTCAGCCTGATGGAGCGAAGCGACAGCTGTACTGTATTGGGGACGCTGTGGGCTCTACTCGTTTGCTCGCTGGCCTCACGAGCAGTGTCTGTTCAAGGTTCAGTGTCCCTGAGACTCTTGTTGGGGAGGTTTTGCTATACTTCGGGCAGTGTGTTTCTGCGCGGACTAGAATTCCTCTCTTTAAAAATTTCGGCAGATTTATTTTTTAAATCAATCCAAAGCCTTGGCCTATATATGTGTAGGTTTTGAAGCTGAATACACATGAATTATTGAGTTTAATAACTGATAGAAAGGACGTCTTGCAAGTCCCCATAACAACATCCCCTGGCAAGAATAGAATTATTGCCTCAGCGAAATGGTTAACCCTCTTTTTCCAAGTGTCATTTTTTTCGTGGCGGTTCGCTCAATGTTAATTCTACGAGACAACACCAAACTGTCTTTCTACACCCTAGAGTGAAGAATCTGCCTAATACAGGGTTCACTTTCCACTTTCTTCTCTATTTTATCCCGCAGTTTATAAGCAAATTTTCGTCGAAAGTGACATTCTTGTCGCTCCTCAGTTGGTTTCAGGCTGAATCGTAAATATCTGGCACTTTACGAAGGTTTCATCATTTGAAATTGCACTGTTATTGCTAAAAAAAAAAATTATTTCCCAAGGAAGAAGTCTTTCAGCAGACTCTGATGAAAATAGTGTTTTTATCCGGGCAAAGGCCATCGTTTTCTAACCGTTTGCAAGGGATGACCTTTTCATTCCTCGGTCTGCCGCTCTTCTCCATCATTTTATGGCGGGCGCTAACGCCAGAATTTTCTCTGCTCCTTAGCAGACCTGGCGAAAATAATGGACTACTTTACGACCTCATATGAGCGTGAGGCCGACCGTACCCCGCCTTGTTAGGTGCCAAAGCTCAACCCATCAACTAATAAAGCAACGCGGCCAAATAATAACAATAGTTTGCTGTCCTGTCGTACACGGGCCCCGTCCTGTTCACGACCGCGCGTGACATGGACATAAGTGCGTCACAAGTCGCGAATAGGGGCGGAAAAGTTTGTAGACCCATAGCTGAATATTTCGTTAGTTGATACAAATCGGCTTATTGAAGCTCACTGCATGGCTGAAAAGTTTATAAGCTGACACAAATGGTCTCACTGCAGTTCATTGCGTGACTGAAAAGTTTATAAGCTGACACAAATGGTCTCACTGCAGTTCATTGCATGGCTTAAAAGTTTATAAGCTGATAGAAATGGGCTCAGAGCGTAACTAAAAATTTCATAAGTTGGCACAAATGGGCTCATAGCTTGGCTGCAAGCTCAACAGCTAACACGAATAGGCTCACAGCGTGGTTGAATAGTTCGTAAACTGGTAAAAATGTCCTTAGCATGTGAAGCTTAACGTACTGGAAACTGCCGACGCTGAATAAAATGTGCTGTTATCATTAAGGGTACCTGTTGAAAACGCTGCACACTGGCCCACTGTGTTTAGAATTATGCGGTATGTGCTGTATGTGTTGTTCCCGGTATGTGTTGTTAACTCCAAACTGCTTACTCAAACGATACTACGTCCATTTTATCAAGGCAGTTTAAGCGGGGCATAAGAGATTGCACACATGCCATATTTCTTACTTAGTTGAAGCTTTGTTCTACATGCAGGTAACGGGCGTTGCTAAGATATGGGCCGAACAAAATCTCAGAAATGCCCATAGAATTGGCAACGCTGTAGAGGAATTTGACGACGCCCAAACTGCCTTGATAAAATAGACAGAGTATAGCTTTTATATCACACGTGCGGATATGGTACCAAACTTTCAGTGGTTAGCGTAAAAGTGCTATTTAGCTGATTACAATTATCACAATATAAAAATTATTCATATGCATTTAATAGGGGCAATTAATCTATATTTTTAGAATAAGAGATATAGTTTTACCTTACAGTTACGTGTACTGCGGAGATGATTCGCTGCTGGCTCTCATTTTCAGTGCAAGCTGAGACCCAGTGGAAGAAAACCAGTATTAGGCCTTTGCTCACAGGAAATGATGTGCAGAACGTCACCTGGATCTCGTCCGAAGACCTTTAATTAAAGTACTTAGAGATACTCAAGCGATTACTACTTGAAGTGAATAAAATAGTTAAACACGCACACACACGCAATAAAAAAATTAATAAATACTTCTGGTCTGACCCCATAGCTACCATCAGCTTTTTTCATACATTGCCCATTTTATGAAAGTTTCTGACAGATGCATAGCGATACGAAGCCTTTATTTTGTGCTCCACATGCGATACGCAATCAAATTTTGAGGTAGGAATTTCATCACGGAATGGTTATAGAAGAAATTCGGCGCGAAGCTCTCCCCTGCCTCGCAAACTTTGTTAAACGATTTTGTTGTTGCCTGTTAGCCGGAGCCTCGGCTTTGGAGGAAGTTCTTGATGTGTTGCGTTCGTTCGCGAGTTGAACTTTTCTATGGAAGATGCAGTGTGCTTGACCAGAGCTAGAATTTGAACGTGGACAGTACTCAAATTTTAACACTAACAGTACTCGAATTTGGCCGTGGCCAGCGTTCAAAGTGAGCACGAATAACACGCGAATTTTGCCGTGGGTACTGCTCAAATTTGTACACGAATGTACTCGAAGCTGAACAAAAATATATATATACCTGAGTTTGAACTTAAATAAAACCCAAATTTGAAGGTGGAAAGCACTTGAAATTTAACATGAACTGTACTCAAAGCTGGGCATGAATAGTACTCTAACTTAAGTGGGGAAAAGTACATGGACTTATACATACAGCTCTCAAATTTAAACTTTAACTACGCTTTAACAGTAACCAGAAGTAGACATTCTGGGTTAAGTGGGCAGTGCTCAGAGCTAGACTTACGAGGCTAGACTATAGACTTCCTAAATAGTTTTCTATTTCCCCCCTCGTCGTGCAGACCCTAGAGGTTCATGTTGTATCTTGCAGTCACTGAATTGAATACCAGCCCACGCGCCATCTTGGAAGAGTTCCATGCTTTAAATAAACATGGCTGCGCAATTAACATATTAAGAAGAATTCTGCATTTTTTTCACATTTTGTGCTGCATTTTGATTAAAAGCCGTTGCTGTGAGGTGCTATTAACGTCGGCACCAGGCTATCAATAGTATGTTCAATGTGGCTCATGTGTCTCACTTTCTATTATAATTGATGTATTTGCAAACCATATTTTGCTTGTAGCTAGTTTGTTACTTCGTTAGATTTAAAGAGTTATGTTAGCTTACGGTTTTACTTAGACAAAGACACAGCTCTCAGAAATAATAACTACATATTTCGACATAATTTAAACTGACCGAGCTTCATCTTATCACTTTATCAGACATAACATAACATTGCCAAGCCTCACCTAACGTAGCCAAGCCTGACCTAACATAACCAAATTTGACCTAACATAACAAAGTCTGACCTAACATAACCACACGTGGCATAACCTAACTAAAACATTACCTAGTCTAACCTAACGTGACCTATCCAGACTTGAATAAGATGCCCAACGTAACCAAACCTGACCTAACTTAGCCTCACCAGACCTAACACACCTTAGCATAAACTAGCTTATCATTTGTCCTCTTCCTACTTTACCTTCTCAAACGAAGTTGACTTTCTCCGAACATTCTTCCAAAAATAACGGTTGTCTGCACTATTACTGGAAATTGTTCCAAGACAAACTGTTCGATCCCGGCATTAATAAACCCACGGTCCATAAATTAGACTTCTTCCACTCGCTTCCGTACTACAACAAAACCTCTGTTAGTGCAGTAAACACATTGTAAATGTTCCTCTCTGAACCCTACCCACATATAAACTTCAAGTTTTCATACAAAAACACATTTACCAGAGGATCCTACTTCAAATTCAAAGACAAACCTCCCACACCACTTCTGTCGTTTGTTATATACCGTTTTAAATGCACAAAATGCAATGCCTCGTACATCGGTAGCACTGGACAACATTTCAAAGCCCGTATTGACATACATTTAGGTGTATCCAGTCGAACCGGTTTACCACTCGCAACACCCCCAAATTCAGCTCCCCGCCTGCATGCTGAGCAAAACAACCATCTCATCAGCAGGAATGACTTCTCAATCATAGACTCCTCCAATCCAGTCGAGCTGACAACATTAGAGTCCCTCTACATACTTACATAGAACAAAACCTAGCCTTAAAACTGTGACCTCAGCTGCATCGCTTTACACAATTCCCGGTTAGCATCACATCCGCCGACTGTACAGGAACTGATGTCCGGTCCCTCCACGTACCTCTGTTCATTCGCTTTTTTGACTTCCTCCCGAACACACCCATGCTCCCTTGTACATTAAATAAAGGAATTCTTACTTATAGCTTGTAGAATTTTTTATGATGGGATTCGTTGATCCCGTAACGTTAAATTTTACTAGTTAGTCGACATTATATTTATTATTTTGATGTTTTAGTATGCGCCCCTTTAATAAACTAGCTCTCTTGCATGTAAACTGTCACAGATCAACAAATACTAAATATATTCATCAGTTCCGTAGCTGTTACCAGCTCTTCTGCCCCTGGCCACCGCATCTATTGCTTTTCCCGATGAAGGAATCTCATAAAAACTTACCCAGGATTCCATGACTTCCGTCCTAAGTATAATGAGCGCAACATCGGATCATTTCAGGGAATTTTTCGGTCGACTGCGAGAGTCTTCCAGCTCGACGAAAATCCTAACTCCACCTCGGAAAATTTCATCGACAAAATGCCGCCATATGGACGCACGGACGGGCGGCGAGAGTCAATAATTCATGGTGGAAATTCATCGGTTTGAGCTAAGATAATTTGAGCAGTCAAATAAGAGACAAACTGAACAAACATCTCACACCGACTTAATGACGTTATTTCCCTAATCCTTGCCATTTCTGCCGGGCATAGTCACTCCAGCAGTCTCTGGACTGACGCCTAACGCAACGACGTCTAAATTTTTCCATCGTTGCTGGACCTCGCAGTTCACCAAGCAACTCAAGCTGTTTACTTAACCCTGCGCTGTGCAGCGTCTTTATAGAAGGCGTTTTGCACTAAATGCTTCTCTTAGGGGAAGCGCAAATTTTATTTGGGAGTTTTTTATACACTGCTTAGCCCTTCGGTGGGCAACTGCAAACCGCTATTGCAGGAATAGTTTTATGGCACTAACCATGCATGGTCATTTGGCCTGTAAATGGTTCACATTATTGGCCCAGAAATGAACGCATGAGTAAATGAAAGATTGAAGATACGAACTGACTTTGAAAAAGGAAAATCTGGGCGAGCTCTGTTAAACAATACATTTAGTCTTGCCATTTCGATACAAGCAGTATCCTAGGTCTCACGTCTATTTTGAATAGAAGAAGCAACGCGTGTTAGCGGCCAGTCCAGCATGTACATATATGAATATGTAGCCTTATCTGTAACATACAAGCTTAAGAAACAAAATTGCCTAGTTCGCCCTTTACCAGACGGCTGGAAAATGTTCTCATCGGACTAGCTTTATGAAAGTGAAGAATAAACATACAGGGTTACTTGCTCGGCAAAGGGCTAATTAATCGATACTTCATTTAATACTGCCTTTAGCCGACAGTAGTTCTGCCCTGCACCAATTGCAATACACCTAAAGAATTAATCATATCTCTAGTCGTTACAATCTATCATCTATGGATTTATAGTAAGGAAACGAGCTCTATGTGAGGACTAAACAAATTATTTTCTTCTTCTTTTTTTTTATTCTTGTGTAAGGAGAAATCTAACCGCAAACTTCACCACTGTCACGTCTACCCAAAACTAATGTAGATTTATAAGTAGGTGCCATGCAGTCTGCTGTCCAACTTTATGTAAAATTTAACCTTACCTATTCCACGCGACTGGAGGCGTATTCGATTCGCACAATACAGCAGCAACAATGTTATTTTTTTTAACAGGGGGAGCATCGAAGGTGCCAAGTCACTAACAAAATTTTTGGCTTCCCCAGAAGCTAAGCTTGTAATATAGCTTCTCGTTAGGCTGAAAATTCTGTCAGGGATGAACTAATTCTTTGCACCCTCAGGGATTAATGAAACGTACTGAGCCTCATACAGATATTTACGAAATAAACGAATGCGAAATCGCCCTCATACTCTGCTACTTTTGATGTGTTTACGTACCAAGTCTGTAGGTTTCTACACTCTTCGTTATATATTCAAAGGTTGGATAGTAAAAGCAGAGACAAATTAAAAAAAATGAGTTTTGACTTTCAGGAACGTCTCAAGCACAGTTTCGGATGGGCTCAAGCACAGCCTGGGGGTTCAAGCACCGTATTTTGCGAACCCCTGGACTGCACCATCGGAAAAGTCACTATAGAAATATTAATATTTTTCAAAGAAGAGTGCACTAATAGTCTAATACCACTCACTATCTATGCCATGCTTGAGCGAATTTCTTCACACTTACATCGAACTAATTCATGTAAACTCCGAATGCTAATGATTAATTACCCAGTCGTCGGTGAATTCTCCATCAGAGCAGAAACCATCTTAAATAATTTGTTTTAGCAGCTTTTGAAATGATAGGAATGTATTAGCAAATAGAGCACTCTGAGAGCGCATACCTCCGCCAAGCAAGGCTCTCAAACTACGATTTACTTTGTACCAGCACCAAAATCAATTCATTTGTATCTTTTCACAGTAACTACTGCTTCTGTAATTTTTTTTTTTTTTATGATCCGTTCGTAACTTTTCGATCATGTTGCTAACAAGCATAAATGAAACACACCAACAGACTAACCAATCATCACCAAAATTTGATCATTTATGTCTTATAACATTTCGTATAATTCCTGTCAATTTCATAGAGAAAAAGTCAAACACAGAGACAAACAAACAGATCATCATAAAATTTGGACATTTTCTCTTAGCAATATACTGAACAACTCATGAAAATTTCATTAAAATCCGTCCACAACTTTCTGAGTAATGGTGCTAATAAGAAAGAGAATGACAAACAAGCGGTTGAATGAATCTTCCCAAAAGTTAATCATCTCTTACTGCTAACATGCCTAACAATCTCTGAAAATTTTGTAAAGATCTGTCCATAACTTTTTGAGTTATCTCGTTGACAGACAAACATACAAACAGAGACAGAAAAGTAAACAAACACGACAAAAACATAACCTCCTCGGTAGAAGTAAATATCAATAAGTAAACATTCAGCGCGCGTAAACATGGAGCTGGGCCCTCTAGCGGACATTTTCTGCAGCCCGAACCAATCCGTGGGGGGTTCCTAGCGGGGGTTTGCTCTCAAGGCGGTTTTAGTCATTGAAATTACTATTGTTATTAAAGGTGCGTGTGCGGCAGTGTTAATATGTTTAAGCCAAATGGAAATAATATATCTGAAGAGTTCAGGGGGTACATTGTTGTTCAGAAGTTGTAGATGGTGCTATATTTTAGAATTGATAACATGCCCCTGAAACACCCGGGCAGCTCCAGCACACTGTATTCCAAAAGCGTGTACAGCATTCACAATACCAGTGAACTTCGCTAATTGTGTTATTTATCTTAATATTAGCATCGACCTGACACCGGTGACACGTTTACTCCACTAGCACGATCTCAGCACGATTAGCATTAGTACGATTTAATTCGGAACCGGCACACTATCTTAGCTCACGCTGCTTGTATTGTGGATTGTAGGCTAATCCAGTCTCATCCAAGTGACCCCGCGCTCTCTCAAGAGGTCACTTGAACCTTCCTTCAAATTGGCGCCACAGATACTGATGATCGGTAGTCGGCTGCAGCCGCACTTACACCTCTGGGGCCAGTGGGCCTATATCCGCAGCACGAATCAGTGCGTGTGGATTTCCCAGTTGAGGGTGCGGTGAAGTTGACTTTACTTTACCTTTTATTAATATCAACCTGAGACCACTGAAGTGCTCATATGTTCAGCACAATTTTAATAGTAACATCATTAACATGAGACAAGTGAGTGTTTTGCACCGTCAAGCTCGATTTCAATTTTAACATCGTTAACATGAGACCCCTGAAGCGCTTATACCTACAGTGAACTTCAGCTGAAATCATTCTCAACTATTGCTGCCTTCGTCGTCAGAGCTTTGAGCTCTCGATTTCGCAGTACGATTGGGCGATGAACTTTTTAACGGCTCCTTTGAAAGCCAATAGAAGTGGACGAGTTTTTCTGGCTTAGTTGACAAAGCTTTTGATTGGCGTATTCAGTTGACTTCTCGCGATATCAATACAATACGAAGAAAAGTTGGTCGTCCCCTGCAATGGTCTCCGGTTGTTCAAGGAAGACGACTGTTAAT
>LQNS02277602.1:993186-1006075 GCA_001587735.2 Parhyale hawaiensis | reverse complement strand
GGTTAAGCCGACCTCCATTGTTACACATGGCGGCTGTTGCTATACGTTAAGTTATCAATGTTTAGTGGCCTGTACAGTGAGAGGATGAGACGCGTCTGTATGGGCACAGTGTCACAGGCATCTGATAAAGAATGGCCGACGCTCGGGCCCAAATACCGCCGTCAATTGGAAGTCTCGAGAGCTGGAGCGGCCGACTACTCCGCTGCTGTCCAGACTCTCCGTCTTGCATTGCTTGCTTCCTGCAGCAGCAGATGCTCTGCTGGAGCTTTCCTGGAATTTCTCTTACTTAGGTTAAAGGAAACGTCTTCTTAGACGCGCCTACTGCAGCTCTGCTTTGAGTGTGGGCGACATAGCACGGGATGCCTGGAGATCTGTCTCTGTGGATGATGTAGACAAAAGGAGAGATTTACAACTACGTCCCAACATATTTATAGCACAGGAGGGAATTCTGCGAAAATTTGATCTTATTGTCACTGATATGAAAGCCTAAGCATTCTAGTGCATAGCCTAGTTGAGAGTGGCATTTTGGTGCAGTAAGCACATGCAGCTGACTCTCAATGCGCCATAGTGGCTATACATATTATGCATCCCGATAAATAGAAACAGTGCTCTACAAATTCTACAGGCGCATAGATGAAAAGTCACTTGAAAAAATCATAGTCAAAATTTCCATAATTTTTAAGTTCGTAGTGTAGTAAGTTACTAAAGCCCATTCAGAATTCTGCTGATGCCTGGCCTTTATAGCTACTGTTATGGCACCAACTGCGGGAAATGTAAACAACGAGCTTCGATGAATAAAATTTTCGCTCCAAAGTTTTGCAACGCTTTTCCGTCGCGAATCAGTACAACATTTCCTGGGAGCCGACAACCTCCCCTTTCATTACTCACATGTGCCATTTTTCCTAAAGATTCCTAAAACTTTAGCAGCAAAGCAACATTTGCAGCAACTAGTTTCCTCTTCGTTCGTTTCACTCACCCGAGCTGCTCTTCTCGATTCACGATTCCCTCTCACATCAAAAGTATTCTTCCCGTGGCTTTGTTTACATTTGTTTCCTCGAGCCTTTGCAAGAGGATTTTTCCCCTCTTGCATTGCCGATCGATCGCCTCTTCTTTCCGATATTCTTCAAAATGAATTGTTCTTCCCACTTCTGCAACTCCTTTTGTTCTTCAACATTTCTACCTGCGCGGTGGCATTGCTGTTTCCCTTGACGCTTTGTATTATTTTCTTGCATCCTGGTATCTTTCTACCGCTAAATAAATACATCACAATCTCTGTTTTAATCGCAAACCTTATCCGGTGTTTTCTAAAATAGTTATTACAGTACGTGCACAACAAAATCATTCCATAACAATATTCTTTCATTATTATTATTATTATTATTGATAATAATCTATAATAATTAAATTAAATAGGGAATAAAAATTATTACTGCTTTATCGGCAGTCAGTATATTTTATGCCTTCTAATGTTACTTCCCAATCGGAAATTTATAGGCATTTATCAGCTGCCTATGTATCAATAGTTAAGTTTATCCGATAAATCGGATAAATGCCTAGAAGTTTCTGATTGGGTTCCACCCTAACCATTGAAATATTTCCCGTAAACTTAGGGTAAAATTTTTTTTCGAAAAAAATGAGACTTTCAAACTTCATCAAGTCATTTCGCTTTCATAATTACATAGATTTACAACTAAATTTTTCTTTCAAGACCCCAACAGTTTGTAACATTGTGGAATTTATCTTTGTTGATAATTTATTTAGAGAGTCACTCAACTACGTTTATCTCATCTAGGATGCCCATTTTTAACTAACATTCTAATGAGTTCTGCTTCATGGTAGCAGACAGGTAGCACCTACCTGGTGGACCTACCTTGTGGGTCTTCGGAGGAAGTCCAGGTGACGTTCAGCACATCACCCCATATGTGTGTGGAGTCACGATGCTGGGTGTCTTCTGTGGGACCGCAGTTAGCTACCAAAGAGAGAACTTTGGGAAATATTGTACGGGAACATTTAGTGACATCATATTCACCTAAGGCCATGACGTGTTTGCTAATTACTAACATTGGTCTTTCTGACTAGCATTGTGACGTTGCCAAGAGAGGCCAAAAATGCAGTCTGAGTAAAGTTCCTCCTCAGTCTCACCTGTCTTGCACCCGACCATGGACAGTTTGCATGCGTTTCTCATCACACGATGTCAAAGCACTCGAATGTCTCTTCACAAGGCATTGACTCTTTGAAATCATTTGATCTGAGTCACGTTGGGTCACTGAACTAACTAGAGCTGCCACTCTAGCTGTCGTCGTAATGAAAAGCTGTAGTAATAAACCAATTTTGTCTCTCCAATATATTGTTTAGGACTTGCCTTAATGTAGAAGGAATTGTTTTATTTTTATTAACTTTAATAAATCTCTCATTTTATTGCAGTAAGCAAGGTAGCTCGCCGAAAATAAGAAATTCGCATTCCTTTCGTCATGGTGGTCTGTACATTGTCTCCGATAGAGCTGTCTTATCTTCGCTCTTACACTAGGATCAATTAAGGACAAAACTTGAAAGCAAATCGAGTCCGGAATACTGCATTCGTAGTATATAGGACAGAAAGCATGCCAACCGAGGTCTACCTGGGTCTACAGACATGCTAAAAAAAGAGCGCTGACGTCACAAGTATATTGTGTCTACTGGCTCTCGTATTTGTTGACTGTGGTTACATCCTCGATTCCTTCGAAAAAGCGACTGGCAAGTTGTGATATCTTGAGTCAAAAGGATGATTAGTGACTCAAAGACGGAAGATTGATTATTACAACGCCAGATAACCCATTGTAAGTATGAGGCTGCTGCGTATAACATTAAAAATATAACTTTTCAATCATTTTGCTACACGTATATAATAGACTTCTATTTATAATGTCTTATTGTGCCACTTGCAGATGGTGTAGCGATACCTACTACTGTGAATACTTTAGAACGATCAAACTTTGGAATAAATGTAAGAGACATCGATCGTACTATCGCATAAGAGATTCGTAAAGCCCGTATTCGAGCACCGTCACTTTTTTTTGTTGAAGCTGTTGCTGTTGTTTCGGTGGGCTTGTGATGGCTGCCCCATGAATCTCCCTCGTGGTCGCATCTAGCCCCAAAAGTCGAATCTGATGACGTCACTGGAAGCGAGTGACTTGATCGTTCACTGTAAATTCATTTACCTCCATTGGCTCAGTGTGCGGGACGCTGCCTCGCTTGTTGTCATGAAGTCAGATATTCTGTTCCAAAGCCAGAGTGGAGAGTCTTGGTGCTTGGCAATGCAGCGTCAGCATTTCTGTCACTGATGGCCAACTAGGGGTACTATAAGCTTGCGGTCTGGATGCACACTTGTCACATAAGCTACGCTTCCATGACGCCATACTTCATACAATCTGTAGTTGACTGCAGCCGTACACTCCTCTGGCCCTATATAAATTATTTGCAGCACGAACCAGTGAATGCACGTTTTCTAGTTGTGGTATATGGTCAAAGTGACTTTACCTCTATCTTTAGTTATGCATGTCATTACGAGCAGACTGTTGTATATACTGTCTCCTAAAATACTGTTCTGAGCTTAACGTTGCTTCTCATTGATGATATGATGACCATGACGTTGAAATCATAAACCTTTACGTACTCTTCAAACCTGCAAGTCTTTGTGAAGCAGCCCAGCAACTACAACTTCTCCTTGAATTTATACAATTTTTCAGCCAAGAATGTCTGTTCCAAGTAATATTCTTGGTTATAGCTCAATTGCAGCATATAAGACTGCACGCCCAAGTCTTAGAATGTCATAAAAGTCCGTTGTACCGGGTGTCCTTTTTTTTATGCGGACAAATGTCAACCCTAGGTAGAAAAACTAAAAAAAAATCGATTTTCATGGATGATAAAATGCCCAAAACTCCTTAGTTTTCGAGTTATAATGACTTAAAGAAATTTAAAGTTTTAAGTAGGATACTACGCGCGCGCCAATGTTAGCTCTAATTTTGATAGTTCAGCACGTTTCTGACCCCACCAAAGCAGTTGACATTATTTTTACAATAAAAACTGCGAGTATTTCATGGTTAGGAAGAATATCTGCAGTTTCATACTTAGCATTTAACGTAATCACACTACTGTATGGCAGACACTAGGTACGGTGTCGGAGTTTACATCCATGTAGTTTCAAAAAAAAAAAAAAAATTCAGTGGTTGCTGCACCAGATTTTGGACTTTGTGTACAATTTTCAGAGTGCTTCATGCAGCAGCGAACAAGGGATCCTAACTTCTCCAAGTGGATTTTTTTTACAGATGAAGCGTATTTTACTCGCGAAGGGGTTTTTAACATTCACAAAAATTATCGTTGGGCTCAAGCTTAATAATAATCCTCATGTCATTCTCCCAAATAATCAACATCAATTCAGTGTAAGCGCATGGGCAGGAATGTGGCCGGAAAACGTGCTGAACGATCAAATTTAGCGCTAACATTGGCGCAAACGTAGTCAAATACTAGAGCGTAAATTTCTATATAAGTCATTATAACGCGAAAACCAAGGAGTTTTGGGCATTTTATCATTCATGGAAATCAGTTTATTTTGAGTTTTTCTACTTATGGTTGAAATTTGCCCGCGTAGAAAACACCTGCTATATGCTCATGTTACTTTGTACAAAAAAACTGTGAATGTTCCGATGCGAGCAGTTTTTGAGGTAGACTCTTAAGACATAGTTCAAGTGGTTCTTCAGCTTTGTCTCTTTGTATCTCTCGTCAACAGCGTTCTTTTTGTAAGCAAATAGTAGCCCGTGTTGAAGTCTGATTTCCAAAAAAATGTCCAATGAAATATTCTTTCGAGAATATTATGTAGTGTGTCCACGTTCTATCAACACACTCGAGCATATTTTATATTTACATACAGTATGTATATCTTTTCTCTAACGGTCATATGGATTAAGCGAATGTGCTAGAGGAGAACATCTACCCTCACGAAAATATGACCGAGAGCGCTTCTCACGTTCGTTACTTTATTTAAAGTTAAATCTTCAAATAACAACAACATAGTTGACAACTATGTTTACAAGTAGCCAGTCGCTATTTCGCTAGCAATATTAAGGTAATCTTTTGATGCATGAAATATACACAGCTTGTTGTCCTGTTGTCGTACAAATTTTGACCCTTTTGGATTAACGCTCAAATGGAGCTGTTTGGACGAGAACGCGCGTTCCAGCAAAGTTGACCGTATTTTGAGTTGTTTACAACTGCAGCGGCGACGTACACAAAAATACCAAGAGAGGGAGTTGCTCTGTCAATTTTACGGTCATCTGTGCGGCGCCTGGACGGACTCAGTCATGTGCAGTAGCGGCGCTAACGACTATTGCGTCTCGCCGGCAGCTTCCAAAAAACTCCCCGGCAACCTCCAGCCAAACTTCACTTCAGTGAGATTTTGTGCAAGTACGTGCGTCCCTCCAACGATATAAAATTTAGCATATAAAACTGTGATAAAATGTTTACCTTAAGCTATTTTGATGGTGTGCGTAATGAACTAAATGAAAAGTATAGCCTTTGCTACTTGGTAATTTAGAAATAAATTGGCGCAGTAAATTGCTTGTCTGCAAATAAGTTACACTATGACGATAAGAAAAAAGTAGATTTCCTGTAAAATCAGCCTCTAGGAAGAACTCGAGGCATTATAGAGTTAACTTTATTTTAGCTAGGTTGTGTTCTTTCACTATGACGATTCTTAATCCTAATATATTCCTACCGGAAAAAGTTTTTGTAACGTGATAGCGCAGCCTGGTTAAAAGAGTAAACTTAACGTGGCTGGAAGTATGTTTTTCTATATATGGATGGGCCTCTACTTTATTAAAAATATAATAACTAAAGTATACGCACACGGGATTTGCGTCTGGGGAGACATGAAGCGTCGGCACACCATACCGCCGCAAGCAGAGGAGCCGCCCAATGCCCAACCTCCCCCCCCCGCAACGAAGTTTTAAGAGTCAGAAGTTGGTGGAGAAGAGCCGTAGAGTTGGTGCGGCGGGCCACTTTTGCTGAGCTCTTACCATCTCAAGTGTCAGATGGGACGAGTCTCGGGCACTGAGATAACACCCGCTGCTAACTTTTGAAGTCTTCCAACTGGGGAGTTGGGCAGGCAAAGCATCTGTAAACATTACAAGTTGGTCACGATGAGGGAATTGATGGCTGAGTTCGGCCGACGGTCAGTGTCAGCATGCAGATGGCCTCTCTATGATGGATTGAACCGAGCAAGTGTAAGATGTTCGATGATTGAAAATGTTAAAGACCTTATAACCTACCGTCAGCTACACCTCTTAAAATAGAGCTAACCTTTCTTTGCTCAACGCTGACCCACTAACGCTTTTTATCCCAACTTTTTGAACGACTTGTGAGGAATGAACTGCCGGGAGATTCGCCTTCAGGGTCTCCAAAGGTCAGAATTGCTGATCATTTTCATCTAGCGGAGGCTTGCGCAGCAATATAAAAGAAAAGATCGTGACAACAGTGGCAGCATTTCCGAAAAACACTGTAGGACTTTGGTATTTAAGTTTTAAACGTTAGTGCACAGCCTGTGGGCCACATTTATACGCAACATATGCACATTCAGTAAGTTTATCATTGCACTTTTGTCACTGAATTAACAGGGTATTCAACCTCGTTATTTACTTAAAATTAGGGTATGAAAAAGAAAAAAAACTTGCATCTGCTACATAGTTTGAATAGCAAGATGTTGTTTATTATGGTATGCAATATATTGCTTGTGTTGATTTCCACCTCGTTGCAGACCAAGGCTCCCATGAGTAATTTTCTGTGCAAATTTCAAATGTTATTCAAAAATAAGGCTTGAGCGGTTGTTAACATATCTTTAAAAATATGCATGCATCACTTGATTCATTGCATCATATATTTCAACTCTAAAAGGAACAATTCCTCACCGTTTTTCCATTGCATAATTTTCCCATCTATTTTCCTACGTAAACTAGAATCATAGCAGCGGAGAGAGCTTCTGTCGTTGCTCTTACATCAACCCAAGTCCACTTGCCGAATTTTGTGAGCTATCAGTACGTCCTCGTGAAGATTTCTTGCACACACAATGAAAAAAGCCAACCGAGTGCCATTTTTTTTAGCAAGATTAATTTCCGTCTAACTTACAAAGCTGTACCCGTTATCGCATTTGCGTAAGGACGTACGGGGGTCGTTCCAAAAGCAATGCCTCCAATTTTTTTTTTTTTAATTTTGCCCGAAAGGATTCAAGGGGATTGTAAATTGCATGATGACTGAACTTATGCACTCATAGCCTGAAAATTTCATCTATCTGTTGCAGATATTGACAGTGGGACACTCTAAGAAAGCAATCCCTGTCATGGACGTGTGTCAGAAGCGGAGATGCGCCATTGAATTTCTCCATACAGAAAAATTGAACCAATCAATATGCACAGGAGCCTGGTCAAAACTGATAAAGATGATATCAGCGCAGTTAGGAGATGGGTTCGTCGAATTCAGGGTGGCGACAGAGATGTGAGTGAAAAAGTGCGCTCCGAACGCCGGTGTACAACCACGAACACAAAAAATAAAGTACACCTCAATCAACTCATCCGTACCGAACGGCAGATAACGGTGAATAAAATGCGTGTAGCGTTGGATGTGGATGTCAGTGCACTGATTGCCCTCGCAGGGATTGTCCGTGTAAGGCCAGAAAAAAGAGAAACATTCCGCTTGCAACACGGCATTGCCAGGTCATACACAAGTTTGAAGACCACTCATTGTGTGACAAAGTTTGGCTGGAAGGTGATGCCTCACCCACCGTATAATCTCCACCTGGTACCGTCACCCTCCCACTTAATTCTTCGGATCTCTGAAGACCGGATTACGTGGTCAGTGTTTCCCCAATAATAGCCTCGGCACTGACTTCTACGACCAAGGCACCAAGGCTCTCGCTCATCGCTTGCAAAAATGCGTTAAAAATTATGAGGATTACATACATAGAAAAATAGATTCTGGAGCACAAAAGTACGCTTGTTTTAATGTGACCACTTTCGTCTTCGTATCTCTTCAACTTTTGGAGTTAAAACGTACGAGGCATTACTTCTGGACCGGTTCTCGTATTCTCTCAAAGACAGCATATATCGTTTCGATTACTATTTATCGCCAGCATTACGGCGTTTTTAAAATTTTCTGAATTATCTTTAATATATGTTACAAAAACCAGTTCATTTCACTGTAATTACAGCCCTTAGTACAACGCACATCATCAGCATATCTTAGTACTAAGTCAACACAGTAAAGCTAGGTGCCCACGGCTTTCATTGCCGCTAGCTGCCTGGAGCCAACTCAACATATCCGTGTACGCTGTCATGGCACGGCTTTAGCTTGCGCAAAATTTAACTGTATAAAATGTGTTGAAAATCTCAACCGATACTGCAATTTTTAAACGATAACAAGGGCCAATGGTGAACTTTCACCCATCGCTCCTAATTAGGAGCAGTTTCCCTACTCTGCAACACATTCCTTGTGTTACGGCAAAGAAATTAATCATTGTCTGAGGTCTCTATGATGATTGGAACTCATTTGATTAACGCTTACGTAAATCGGCCTCCATGCTTATATGAGCAAGGCCTGGTTTCAGCGGGCAGTCAACTTAGGGTGTGGTCTAAGATCGAACCTAACCTTACCTTACGTAACCTAACCAACTTAGCTAAATCTACCTCAACTTAAACTATAGCTTTACCTACCAAACCTAACTTCATCAAAACTATATCAGATTATCCAACGTAATCTATTCGATCGTACCTAGCCCCTCCTGCATAACCTAATCGAACCTATCTATTATAAAACTTAACTAGGGGCGTGTTCGTTTGGGCGCCAAAATTAGACTTCCAAGTTTCATGTCCCAACCTTCACGCAAGTGCGCTGGCTTCGACCCGCTTAATTAAGTTGCAGGCATTGGCCCTCAATCGGTTACGCTTGAGACTTTCAGAAACTCAATCTTGCTCCATAAAAGGCAATTTCCAGCTGGCCCAATGTAATTGAGTAGCTTTTTACATTTGAAACACAGATCCAGAGTTGTGTAGCCAAAGCTTTTGTCTGAAATTTCGAACAAGTCGAGCCTCGAAGGCTTAGTTTTGGCGTCCAGTCGACCACGTCTTACGCATAATTCACTCGCTTAATCGGGGCAACACTTATTTCGGTTAGCGCTTAGTTTATTTATCTCTTGCTGAGTAAAGAACAATTTTCTCTAAACGTACATGCATGTAACAACGCCAAAGGATTTTCACCTTTATTCCAGTTCGCCACTATTCAAGAAATGTATTCGCCCTGTTTTTGTTCTTGCAGCTCTTATTCAGTTACCGTGTGTTCACAACCACCCCCTGCCTCCCCTCACCGACAATGTCGTCAGTGTATCCAAGTTATGAAGTATTTCAGTCCGAGTCAACAATAAAGACAACTTCCTTCGCTGTCATTACCACGAGTGATTTTCTTGTGAGGTCCCCCATTTTCCCTCCTGCCGAGGGGGCAGCCAATTTTTGGCACGCTGTCTATTTTGCAGCGGCGGCGGCTACGGAGGCTGCACTTCAAAAAGGACTCCGTAACTCGCTTAAATGTTTGGCGAAGTTACGGCTCTCGGGGGACACCGAGACGCGTCCTGCGCACCACCGCCATTGGGACGAACTCGTACAGCATTTGGGTGCGGTGCCCCGGGCTGCGGCTGAACATCATGAATGGATATACTCGAATTCTGGGAGAGTTCGCTTCCGGTGCCTCACTACGCAATCGCATGCTCGACTTATGAGTGGACATTCAGCTCGTATGCCATCCAGATCTATAGTCGTTAGCATAGATACCTATAGAAAGTGCCTAAGTGCACGTGCGAGATGAAAGTTGCGTGGTTTTTAGATTAGATAGGCAGCAGTAGACGGACCAAGAGGCCCATACCCAAAGAGACACCGGCACTTACGCCCCGGCCCTCTATGAGCTATTGCCATTACGTTAGTAGGATAGACAGGACGGGAGAAAAGAGAAGAAAAGAGAAAAATGGGAAGAATCCTAGCCAAAGAAACGATCATGAATGCACGCAGCACTATCAACAGCAGCTGATATGCGGAGCTTGGAGATGTCAAGCTGTGTAGTTGAAGAGGGAAGAGAAGAAGACGGCTTAAGGTGGCCTAGGAAGCTTCGACCGTTAAGAGTTTGCGACTCCTGGAGGAGGAGTTCTCAGCTGTGGAGGATGTCTCTCCCAATGCTTGTCAACACGATTTTTAAACGCGTTGATTGACTCCGCACTAACAAAGTCGGAAGGGAGTCTATTCTATCTGCTGACCATGAAATACGTTCTTCGAGCTTTATGCTTGAGTTTTTGACGGTTGTTTCGCAAGCGATCATTGAGGTCTCCTCAAGGAGTCCCGTTGTAGGTAGGTCGTTGAAGCCATTCAAGTACTTGAATGTTTCTATCATCTGCCCCCTGAGTCGTCTTTGCTCGAGAGAGATCACACCCAGTTCGTTTAGGCGACATTCACATGGCTTATTTCGCAGCTGAGGGATCAATTCCGTTACTCTGCGTTGGACTTTTTGCAAGCTTATAGAACTAAGACTTTTAGCATCTGTTTGTATCTTGATCTGCAGAAAGCTTTTGACACTATTGATAAGGATAATTTACTAATGAAATTAGAACATTATGGTGTCAGAGCGAACATGCTGAATCTCATTTCCAGTTATCTATCGAACCGAGTGCAATATGTAGAAATCAATGTTGTGCACTCTAGGATAGAAAGTATAACTAGTGGTGTACCTCAAGGAGCAGTTTTAGGACCGTTGCTATTCAATATTTTTCTTAATGACATTGCCTGTTTTAGCGAAGTGAAATCTATACTTTTTGCAGATGATGCCTTATTTTAGGTCAATGATCCAACGTTACCAAGTGCAATAAACAAAATTGTGCAATTCATCGATAGTCTTTCAGCATGGCTTAATAGTAATAGATTAGATTAGATAGGCGGCAGTAGACGAACCATGCAACAGGCCCCGTCTCTTTGAGAATGGGCCTGTTGGTTCGTCTACTGCCGCCTATCTAATCTAATCTAATCGACTAACCCCAAATGCAAGGAAGACAAAACTTATGTTATTCAGCTCAAGACTGGCAATAGATTTACCAGTTGTTTATTTTAATAACACAGCATTAGAGTGGGTCAAATCGTTCAATTATTTAGGGGTGATAATCGACGATAAACTGACATTTGCAATTCATATCGAAGAGTTATGTCTGAAGCTAAGCAAGGCCAAAGGAGCAATTTATTCAATTGCCAAACACTTATGCAAGGACTCACTATCTCACTTCATTATTCTTTAATGTTTCTCGAAATATGGATCATTGTCCGCTGCGGACAATGTTCCATATTTCGAGAAAAATTTGCTAGTTTGAAATTTGTATATTAGCTTTGGAATAATCGGTATCACAGCTACATCTCACTGTGGTAACCTGCCAAAATTTCTACAGAATTTAACGATTTCAAGTTCGACCATCTTCGACCCTCCCACCTGATGAGCTGAGGACAGCGAAACGTACGTCGTGGGTAACCAAATTTCTTCTTTGTGCTTCTCATCGCATTCTTCAATATATATATTTATATATATATATATAAACACACGACGGTCATTCTTAGTATTAGATTAGATATATATTCTTGTTGCGATAGAAACTATAAAACAGTTATTGCTCAAACTTTCTATACTTGACGATAAAAATATTACCGTGTTCTGTGTATGGTAGAGTTCAAATAGCTGCCACTAGCTGGCCGGTCAGGAGCGGGAGATTGGATAAATTAAGTCGCAAAATACTGTGATAAGTTTAAACATGTTTTGTGAAGAGCACTGTGAGCTGAATATGAAGTGTAAATAAGGCGTCACTGCAAAGAAGCAGTAAAATCAGGGCGCCATACCGGCCCAGATATTGCCGCCGGTGCTGTGAAAGTTTCCCTTGGCCTCTACTACAATTTTCTATTCTTAAATGCTTTATGTTTATTGCTTAATTAGTATATTTTCTCTTCATTTATTTTTGTGCTTAAGAGATAACATTTGCAATTGATGACGATTTTTCTTCCGTAAAGTTCGTCGATGTTTGACGTCACTGATGACGTCACATTTCGATGCTAGTTTCCCGTCAGTTACGCTGTTTCTTTCCAGATCTACATATACGGACTATTACGCTCACGTGTCCCATTCGTTCGTTTAATTAACGATGATGCAGACACGTGGGTTCCCCTCACACTATACAGTCCAATTTAATCATTACTACTGTATATTCCGCTTCCGCTTATCTTGCGAAGCACCACTCACAGACTTGTGCATTCCATTGGTACTGAACGACCAGCTCTACACTGCTTTTATTTATTGCCCCTCATCAGTTAATTATACCATACAGAACGCATAGGTTAGTGCGTTGTGTGTTCCATCCAAAAAAAAAATTCCTCTCAACAAAACGGAAATTTTATTTAAATACATCTATCAAAAAAAAAAAATTCCCCCAGGAAGAGGGAAATTTTATTTAAATACATCTATCAAAAAAAAAGTTCCCCAAGGAAGACGGAAATTTTATTTAAAGACATCCATTTGCTTATTGCACCATATATGTACACAACCCACAGACCCACCACACCGCCCCTAAGGAGCGTCTCGCGTATGGCCCATATTGCAGAGCGTCTACTAAGGCATTGTATGTATGTAGCACGACGAGGTTTTGCTACGAAGGCCCGCCATTGAGACTCACTGGTGTGGAGCCCCTCTTTTGTGTAGCAACTCTCAGTAATGAAGCTCTTAGTGGGTGTCTCAATTGTGAACCTCGGTTATTCTTGTGAATTTTTGAGGCATACACACTTGGCAAGTTCTTTTGACA
>LQNS02277602.1:965138-978308 GCA_001587735.2 Parhyale hawaiensis | reverse complement strand
AAGCAGCAAGGCAGGGCGTGGGTTATCTATTAGTGCAGCAGCAAAAGCAACACTAGGGTGAGCGAATGCTGTGGGGACCTGCTCCTACGCTGTCCTGTGGAGGATGGATGAAGATGGACTGACAGCTCGCCTTGGGAGGGTAGACGAGGCGTTCTTGTGGTGGAGGATGAGCTGAAGTGGAGAGTGGCAGATGAGGTAGAGGAGGCAGTGGAGGATGGACTGAAGGATACAATGGCGGATAAGGTGAATGAAGTAGTGCAGGTTGAGGTGAAGGAGGCAGTAAAAAGTAAAGTGATGGAAGCAGAGGATAGTATGGTGGAAAATAGTGGGGAAGTACCTTGAAAGTGGCGGTGAAGGTTGAGGTGACTAGCCTACTGCAATTATAAATGTTATATTCCTAAAATTGATTGTATTGGTCCCCATATCAGGTTGCTAATCGACTAATTTAAAGTTCATTGCTTTACCGAGACTCTTTGCAGCGAATTTGATGGGCGGTATTGCTCTAAAGGGCTATAGGCTGAGGCGACGTGTCGACGTTCAAATTTCCTAAGAAGTTGCTTTTACCATAGATTACATAGATATAAATAACAGTGCTCGTAAACCTTGACACCGTGTTGTAAATAGTTCCTCCTCTGGATTTTTAAGTACAAACTCTATAGAAAGGATCTACAGCTAGAGCTTACAAGTAATCATAAACTAGAAAAGTACTCCGAGAGCGCAGACCTCCGCCCGGTAACTCACTGCGACTAGAAAATTTTAAAATGGCCTAGACTTCAGGATTTATTTCCGATCGTCAGAGAAGTTTAAAATCATCTATTCCTCGGGACATTCCTAATAATTCCAGTACATTTCATAAGATCTTTTCATAAATTTTCGAATACATAGTGATGGTAAAAGGCGGCAGAATAACAGATAAGCAAACTCGGTCCAGTGGGGGCCGAGGTAAAAATCAGTGAAGTATTTCCTGAAAATCTCTTCCTGTTTTTTCTTTATTCGATTTAACGATTTAAATTAAGCGTATATATCCTTGATACCATTGCCATAATTGGCATGCCAATCTAGTGCGATTATGCATCTTTTAAACATATTTTTTAAGATGAGCATATGACAACATCTGCTGCCCCAAGTCATTTTGTTTTTGTAAGCATTACGCATGTCGAGTTCCATTAAATAAATGTGTTCAGTCTCCCACAAATTTGTGCTCTACCCAAATAAACCCATCTGCTGTCCGGCACAATCTCCTTGTTTTGGTATACATAATGCATGTCGAGCGTCCGTATGAGAGCCGCGTAATGATCGTCAGTCAGACGGCTTCCGTTCCGTGGAGTTGAGAAAAACAGCTGAGCATCACTGGCGCCAGATGTGCGCACTTCCAATAGCACAATTAGCTAAGGTTTGTTAGTCACGAAAAATACGAAGGGGACCCTGCGCGTTTAATCTTGCTGCCTGACAGAGGGAAATACGCTAAAGCTTCTCTAATATTACAAAGCGAGGATCTTAAGCGCCCCTAAATGGGGATGCGATGGCAATATTTGCCATATATGTAAGCGGAGATCGCCACAAAATTGGTCGGAGCATCGCGTCAGTACTGGAGCTCCGTTTCATTTACAGTCCAGGAAATTAAATAGCAATGCGCTTTGAAATTCATTAGTTATAATAGTCTTCTTTAAACAGTTTGCCCTCGCCACGTAGATCCCCTTTTCGCACGAGACGTGGTTGTTGAGTCTGGTAGTTGAATTATATATATCAGCTTCTTCTGAAAGCGCAAGGCCTATAGCTATCACGCCTTCAATTTTTATTGCACAGCGTAGTTGAACTTCTTGTCAATGGTGGCATATATCATTTCAGAACTTTTCATTGGGCAGATGAGGTGAACTTTTTTGTTGCTTTCACATATGGTAACAAAAGAAGTTACTGAACTCCCATCACGCGGCACGTCCTGCGTAGTTGAACTATTCACTGGTGCCGAGACACATCACTACAATGCCCATCATTGGCAAGAAACATTCTTCGTGGGGCTTCTCTGCATTCCTATTTATTTATTATGGATAGTTCGCTCTATATATTGGCCTATTAATTGGTTAGAAGAAACATCGCCATAGAATTTTTTCAACCCTAGTTATTGAATATGAAACAGTTTACTGTAGAATTTTACTAGTCTATTCATCGGCTATGACAGTTCGCTGTAGACAAAAATAAACCTAGTTGCTGATTGTGACAGATTATGCTATAGAATTTCTTGTATGCCCATTTATTAGTAATGAGATACCACGCAATAGAATTTTTATTGCCATGAGACATACGTCAATTACACGACCGGGTCCTGCAGCTTCCACCCTTACATACCAAATCCTTCTAACGGCCCGGCACGGACTGTCCGACACACCGACACTGGCGCACGCACAAAGAGACAAATCCTGAATTGGACCGAGTGATAAATAAGGGATGATTGTCGGCTTCATATTGATCGAATACCCGTCCTTTTGTGCTCCTTTCTGGGTGTTCTGTGTGACGTGTAGGCCTATAGAGTACGTACATGCGAGGGGTGTTGAAACGCTATATACTGTCTGTGGCAATCCACTGATATAGCTGGTGTACAGGCCATACGAACTGCCAATAAGTTATCAGCATACCACGGATGCGGCATGCTGATATATCTTCCTCTAACATTCCTTAACATTTTCCAGCCTACCGCTGTTATACTGACGTACCGGCCACGAAAATTTCTCTGATATTTTACGTAGCACTACTCTTAGCTTGACCTTAGAACAATTGCCCTGTACTTATCTACTCACGCATTACAAAAAAAAGGGAAATTACTCTCTTTAATTAATGATATGCAACAGTCGATTTGCTATATTTCTATCCAGGTTAATATTTTATTTGAACTCGTCATACTTTCCCCTTCAGATACTAAGTACTTATATATATAGCCTATTCATTACAACCGACAACCATTCAGTGCTCCTGCAGCTGTCCCTACGTGCAGAACATATTTGTGGAGCTATTTGCGTATTTCTCTACTGTACTCTCATAGCAGCGTCGTATTCTATTTTACTGGTAAAACATCGGCGAAAAATTGTTTAGTTTCAGAGGGTTGTTTGTTCGACGTTTTTTCCGACCACTTTTCGCGTTTTCATTGTGCAGCTGAGAGGCTTGGAAATTCCCAACACAATAGCCCCGGCATCGCCGTAGCGAAACCAATTGAAGAGAAACCATCTCTGTTCAGGCACGAATCAATGAATCTTTAGAACCGATCCATATTTATTCATAAATTAATGGCCTGGAAGACTAACAGTAAGAGAGCGTATTCCAGGTAGTCAACCTACTCCCATTTGTTCTTGGTAACACACCGACGCCGTTCATGTGAAAGACAACATTCGCTCTCGGAATTACTTCACATTTGGACCGCCACACGCACATCTGGCGTCGACATGTATCGTGCCGACAGGGAGCCCGGGGGTCGGTGCGTGCAAACCGTGGGGAGGTACGTTAGGATAGGACTTTGGAGTCTATGAATGACAGCTGTAGCATGTGTACCATAAGCCAGATGTAGCATGTTATATGTAGTAATACTCTAAGCCAGCTACAGTAAATATGTTACATTCACCACAAGCCAGCTGCAGCGTATTGAACTAAACTACTTGCAGGAGGTTAATCTATCGTATATTATAGCTGTAAGGTGAATAGAGGAAAGTCGTACCAGCCGATGAAATCAGTCACATTGTACGGCCAACAGTTCGGTAATCAAATCGAGGAAATCAGTTCCAGAGCGATAAATCTAGCCTATACATCAATTGTAAGACTCAATTCAGTTCCTTATTAGCAACAGTGAAACTTCTCAATTCTTGCATAGGATCTGTATGGTATAGCGGTCACGCTACGGCAGCCGTAGCCTGTTGACAACTAGTGAGACAGTCTCGATACTTACATGACTCTGGAATAATTTCTGAAAAACAGAAGGGATTTGTGCGTCATTGCCATATATCATGCGAGACTATAACTATGTAACTACCTAATCCTCCCCCTCCCCCCCCCCTGCTTTGCTTATCAGATTAAAGCCCCTCCCGTGCGGGGAGGTACTTCTATTTCAGTAAATGTCAATGATCAACAAATCTCAACCTTTTTGTCACAAAAACGCAAACCTCCGTTAAATAGGTACTAGATTGTCGATGCAGATTTCAGATCTTTAACCAAGACTCAAACCACCACGTCGGTTTTTTAGAGACTCATCATGAACTTCTCTCGTTGGAAGAACACTGTTTGAAACGTCACCGAATTGTCCCTCAGCTATGATCAAGTATTTTCAACGAGAATATATCAACACACTTTTACGCGATGGAAAAGTACAGCTCCTCGATCAGAGGAAGATACTCAAATGATAAGATTGCGAATTAAAACATGGTGTAACAACACTCGCCAGACACTTGAAATTATTTTATCTCTTGCTCCAAAAAGTAAAGTACACGTCAAATTCCGCCAAGTAATTCGTAGCAGTCGTTACGACGCGAGACTGTTTACAAAGTCTTGCGAGTTGAGCTTCTTGGTTAATTTTCTTTTTAATACTTGCACTCTTTCCAATTCCTACTGCAGTTCGATGTACCTAGAAGTGGTAAGAGAGCCCGGCGACATCATATGTTAGAGTTAATAAGCCTACATAGCACATTTTAAACTTCAAAACAACTTCTATTAATAGCACAAGTTTATGTAGGTACAAATGCTGTAGCAACTCAAGCCTATCACTAAGAAAAATTTGGATGTACGTAGGGGCTTGATGGCGTGGTTTGTTGTATCATCGCAGCAGACAGAAAAACTTTTTTCAGTCAGAAAACATATTTCCGCAAACACAAAGTGAACAAAAGCTTCATAGTTTTGTTACACGTGCAAAGCGAGACGCGGTTACATACTAACACGCAGATCGCTATTGTTTTTGATAGTTTTTCATAGTTTTATCCTTCAGGTGCCCCAATTTTACCCGTTTTTGATGCATCTTGGTGCATCATCGGCTTTATCTCAGAACCGAAGCACATAAGTGCATCAATTCGTGCCAAGTGCATCATAAGACCCTATATGTATGCATCACCATGATGCAGTTTATTTTTATGTTGCACTTGCGTGTTTCGGTTTTGGGGCAAAAATGCATGTAATTTTGATGCATCTAAGTGCATCAAAATTTCTCTCAGTGTCAGAATGAGTGCAGAATATTTGCCCGAGTTATCATACTGAGCTGAACTGAGGTTCCATCTGCTACTGCCGATTCTGATTGAGAAATAAGCCTAGGGTCCAACCACCAGTATGGAAGGTATAGTTCTTGCATCACTGCCAAAAACCGATTGATCTCTATAGACGACCTGTTCTCTTTCTGCCGCCAGTTGTATTCCTGGGGGCAACTGCCCCCTCTTTGTTCAGGTCCGGGGTCTATAACTCTGCTGCTGGGTGCTCGACAGCAGCGCTCTACACTGTACAGTCAGTCGATAACACCGCCACCCGTGAACAACTTTCTGTAGACTTCTGTACACCACAGTACAGCACTAGTTAACTAGCTGGTACTGCATGTACCTATGGTACTGGAGACTTCAGTAGATCTATGGAACTAAGCAGTGGTGCTTCTTCGAGAATTTCCCAGAATCTCGGTTGCCAAAATCTTGATTGATAATAATTTTTCAAATTTACCGGTATCGCTCTCATTAATATTCTAAAGTGCCCAATTTCGATCAATCAGTCAATAACTGAGCCACAACACAAGTTCCTATGGCATGCACTATAACAGCAAGTTTGTCTATAAGCATTTACAGTAAAATAGCGAATCGATGACAGCCACTGAATCAATTTCATAGAGAAAGTAGAACGCCTTGTGGCTTAAGACCATCACCCGCAGTAGGGGGCAAATTCAACGAAGTCATTTTTGATGAACGAGTTGAGCGCATGTCGCCAACCGCTGCCCCAATTCCTCTACAATGATGAAATAGGAAAACAATAGAACGCCCCAGACGATCTGCCGCGGTGAAGGCAAATTCGCCCTGGTGGAGGAAAATTCAATGCCATCATTTTTTATGGCCAGCTAGGACCAGTTTTTTTTTACATGGGTCACATCTAGGGCAACCCGCCAAACTCCCTACAAAAAATTGTGAAGATTGATAACTCCCTCGACCACTTTTGGGGTGGACAGATATACAAATAAATATATTCACAAATATATATATTTACTTACAACTTCAACGAAAACATTGTCACCTCTCTCAGTTCGTTCGCGGCTGATAAATATGACTTACAGTACGTGAACAAAACTCGCACTTTTTGCGAAGTAATTTTAAGATTGCAGTAATAATATTTTACTTCGTTTGATCATGCAATTCACACTTACTCCTCTACCAGGCGGCTGAGAAAAAAAACTGGAAAAACGACTTGAATAATGTTGGAGAAGTAACCATATATGGTCATCTGCCCGAGGAAGGGTCAATCCAGAAATTTTTGTACCTTTCCCGAGATCTACTGCATTTTTCCACGTTTGTAACTCTGGGACCCATGGCGAGGGCGGCACATTTGCCTCTCGGTTGACGAATCCGCAAAAACAGCCACCGCCACCAGCCGTGACTTTGCTGAAGTTGTTGCCGTGACGGACGGACGGACGTACGCCGCACGATAGCTGCTGAAATGGCATCTCATCTCTTCTTCCTTATTCGCTTGTCAAACCGTTGGTGGCGGAGTCTTTGCGGGTGCCGACAGCGATCTCTTTGTCCTTAACGCAAGCACACATGCTAGCCAAAAGCTGAGAAATCTCGGGCAAATGAACGAAACATTCTGCGCAATGTCTCGCCTCCCTATCTACATATACGAATGGTCCGCAGATCGAAAGACATAAACCTACTTTCCAAATGCTGATGTTGTCATGGCTACAGGCTGAACAGCGTGACAAAAATGAATATAACCAGAGGAATAATATTTATGCTACCCATTTTCTGCACAAATAATATTCAGTCGAAGCCTGATAAAAACAAACTTTGAAGATAATCTGCTATAGCTAGAGGCTATAAGAGCAAATTGAACGATCTAGATACTAGTAGATAGCGCTAACTCCGATTTGTTTAGAAATTTTTACGCATTTGACCTGCGAACATAAACACAGCATGCTTCATCTGTGAAATTTTACGCAACAGCGTGAGTTTATAGGTTTTTAGACGTCACTTTGGCGGTCAAAGCTTGTAAACTGCTGCTGGCTAGCGTGTGGCACTCCTTAAATCGCCACGTGTGCCGCTGAAGCTGCAGGATACCCAGATCATACCCATTATCATTCTTCCATGCATTATGTTCAAACCGTTTTCTTTCGCTGAGAAGGCTCTTATGCAATTGGCTGTTATGTAAGGAAGGGAGCAACGGTCCACTGAAAGTGAACAGGTTATTAGGCACTGCTATTTAACGAGTTATGGAATACGCTCTGAGTACGCTAGTATAGTTAGCGGGCTAAAATATCATTCGTGTTTGGAGTAACTCTTTCTCGCTAAGCAATTAAGTTGAAGAGTACTACGAATAGTCAAGATTTAAGAAGTTAAATCATGGCATAGCTTTAACCTAATGGGACTGAGAAATAATCCTAACATTTCAGACTTAATTTTTTTATGATCTCTGTCAAAGGTAAACGTTCACAGATAATCAAATTCATCATTCCGGATAATGCCAATAAAATATAGTAAAAACATAAATAAAGTTAAGTAGAGGAAATCATAGCAAAATTTTATTATAATAGCTCCAATACCTAGTCAGCCGGCCCTCAAGTGAAATTTGGCTCCCAGGCCCAAAATTTATGGAATTACTGCATGAAGTGACCTTCAGCGTGCTAGTGCATTGAACCAATTTCCAAGTCCCTTGCACTAGCAAGTTTAGCGAATTCCACGACCCAAAATTATAAAGATCTAAGCTTTTTTTTGCGTCGCGAATAGGCTGTAGAAGACCAGCTCGGCAATGTGTCTACACCCGTCTGCCGCAGTGACCAACGCAACCCGGACCTCTTCCGAATATCACTTTCATGAGTAACTATCTATCAGCGATAGGCAAGGGAAAGTTGAGCCTACTAGGCTGGACGTGTTTTTACTTTCAGACAGCAGCGTTTGTTTCGCCATTTTGGATCGCATGCAGACGTTGGCAGCAACCTATCACGTTGAAGACGGTCGAATTGAAATCTCCATTTTACTGAACAAAATTCCCTTTTAAGAATTATCAATGGTAATCAATTTAAGGTTAACGCCCAGCAGCACAAAGCCTGCACACCTGTCTGAAGTTTGGAACAAGTCAAGCCTATTGGATTCAGTTTAACTCGGCTCTTCTAGGAACATCAATAGCATCTTACGTAAAATACCTAAAGTAATACGACCAGTTTATATATTGCACAGTTATACTATAGTTCCAGTTGATTTTCCAGGTTATTCAAAACTCTCGTCATGACCACTTTATAAGATAATCATTAATAAGCACGATATAGCAACAAGACCGGGCTACAAGTACGCATCATTACTATATAATAGAATTTCAAGTCAGGTTTAGGATTTTTTGTCATGTAGCAATAGGCTCAATGTTTTTGGGGACGATGCCACGCGTTGCAGCCCAACTTCCTCATTCCCAATGTAGAGGCACAAGCCGTCGCTAGAGGAACTCGTGCAAAAACCATTCACGCCATTGCTGGAATGTTGGCTGGACCACCCGGGCCGTGACTAGCTCTCTGTCTCTTGCTGTAGGCTAACGTGTCATCCTTTAGAAGTAGGTTTATTTAGTTGCAGCGTTGGCTGATCACAGCGAGTGTTGAACCAAAGTCTGCAACCTGGAGGCCAGTGAGATATGCGATGTTTCCGATAGAAATTATAATGTGCGGCGTTAGAATCTTAGCGAGTGCTGAGCCATGGGCTACCGCCAGGGGGCCAATGAACTGTGCGAAAAAAAAGATTGCCTTTTTCCTCCTAAAGTTAATCTATAGGAACAATTTTGCTCATCAAGCTCCACAGAGGTAGATGGTCTACAGACGCCTCTTAATTGTAGAACTGCAATCCTAAGAATTTGGGTATCTATAGTGAATGCTATAGGATACGATGCCACTAAAGGTAAGTGCTCAGTAAGGTAATACATAGTTCCATCGTGTTATTCATATTAACATTTGCAATTGCTGATCCTTGTTCTCCAACTTGTCAGGGAATCTATACTGAGCCCTGAGCCATGCCTAGTCTACAGTCCAGCAGCTATAAAAGGAAAATATAATTGTTTAGTCTCATAACCCGGCTACAGTGCTCGTCACGTGGGAGGATAATTTGCGCTGAAAATTTACAATATTGTACTACATACACAACTTAAGTTACCTGTTTTTTTTATTCTTTGTAATATAACTTAAAAGTCATGAAGAATCTCCATGCAATTTACAGGAATTGCTGGAAACGTTACTGGGTACAAAGGACCAAAATTTTGTGTTGATCTGTCAGCCCGTTGGTCGGTTTGCTGCAAGTTGGTTTGATGTTTGTCAGAACATAACTGAAAAAGCAATCTACGGAGCTTGAAGAAAGTTACAGAAATTATTAAACATGTTAAGAGGCACAAAGGACCGAATTTTGATGTTGGTCAAAGCTAAATCCTGGTTTTGGGATAACTTTGATTTTTTCATGAACATCACGCTGCTTGGAAGTTGTANNNCAGAAATTATTAAACATGTTAAGAGGCACAAAGGACCGAATTTTGATGTTGGTCAAAGCTAAATCCTGGTTTTGGGATAACTTTGATTTTTTCATGAACATCACGCTGCTTGGAAGTTGTAAGCGCTATTAGAGTGCTACTCCTGTTTGACCTCTTCATCACCCGCGAACAAAGTGAGAGGTGATAATGCTTTCGTTGAAGATATATGTATATATATTTGTTTATATTATATATTGTGTATATATATATTTGTCTGTCCACCCAATAAGTGGTCGAAAGAGTTGAGCAATCTTCATAATTTTTTGTAGGGAGTTTGGTAGGTTGACCTAGACCTAGCTGGCCAGAAAAAATGGCTGCGTTGAATTTACTCCACCTCGGCGAATTTGCGTCCACCGCGGCAGATCGTCTGGATATCGGGGGGGGGGTTAATTTTTCCTATGTTATTATTCAAGAGCTAATCCATGGAATGAAGGAGGCTGTGCCTTAGCCTCGTTCATCAGATATAACGTCGTTGAATTTGCCCCCTACCGCGGGTGATGGTCTCACGCCACCTTGGCGTTCTAGTTTTATTTTGATTCACGAACTATTTTTCCCCATCAAAAATGCATTTGTAGAAGTCTGAAAAAAAAAGAATTGTTGCATTCTGTGATTGAGAAAAGAAATGTGTCCTCAATTACAGCAGGCGGCGATGCACGCGTCTAAGATGCGCTTGATTTGCTACCTACACGCATCACCGACTGCCAGCTGGCTGGCTGCCGCACACGTGATGTTTGTCGTCTTCCGAATGTCTAGTTCGCCTCAGTTCGGCTGTGCAAATGAACAATATAGCACGTACACGCAGCAGAATGGATGAATGAAACTCCTGCCTTCCAGAGTCCGTGCGGACACACACAGCCCGATGGCAGGGCGTGCTCCGACAGACAAGTTGCACTTGCAGCACAGCACAGCTCAATCTCCAATCACAGCAGCTGGAGATACACTGAGTCCAAGCAGAAAAAAGCACCTGCAGAAACACAGAATCACGGTAAACAATCGCAGTGTTCACAATGCATCTATGTTTTCCTTGCAGTTTGCTGTAAGATATTTTTTTTTAACTTGAGGAAATCCTACAGTGAACTAAATATTGTTTGTTAGATAGAAGAATAAAATAAAATTCCTTTATTTTAAAATTACTTTATTTTATGAATATAGTTGTTATACTCGGGTACTTCAGCCTATGAAACTGCTACAAATGATCTTTCATCAGAATTATTTCAGTAAAGTTTGCAGATTTCAGCATAGTTACTGCACAAACTCTTGGCAAAAATTGCTACAGACTAACGTACATTGACCTCCTTTCAGTAAAATGAGCACCATATTAGAATTCTTTTAGTTTGTTAAAACAGCTGTACACTTTGTAGAAAATTATGAAAATAATCTATTGTATTTAATAAAATTACAGAACTGTAGCAATAATGCAAACTAATTATTAAAAACTGCAGCAGACCTGTAATTGCAATTGCTGTATTTCTGCAGACTGCATGAACATTCACCCTGCACTACAAGGTTTATCATAATATTATATTATGCGCACCTAATGATATTTTACCTTCGGAAACCACGAAATTACGTCATGAAGTGATGGGTTAAAGTTTCAGTAAAAATCTGTATTACGGAAAAAACTTTCTACGAATCTTAGACCGAAAACTGCGGTAGAATCCAGATCACCAACTCCGTATGGTGTAGGATTATATTGTATAATATTATATTATATTAATTGTGTTAGTAATAACAAAGTTGCGAGTATCGTAACAGTACCGATGCTGGCATCACTGCATTGCAATAACGGCGACAGTTTTAAATTTTTCTCAAGAATTTAACAATATAGCCTCATTCATAGAGTCAATTATATGTTATTTGAAAGGTGAAACCACTTTGATCAAAATATCATTGGCATAAAAAGCGACAAAATCTGGGCTATAATATCGGCATTTCCTCGCAAAGCTGTAGCTACTTTATACGTTCCCTTGGCTGAACAAAGCTTTTGAGAATCCAGGCCCCTGATCCCTCCTAGGCTCCCACGCAACTTGTCGCTGTTTTAGCGCCAAACTTGGCATCTTATGGAAAGCGCGATGGAAACATGCTGAAGTCGTCGCAAAGCCGCCCCTGATCACTCTAGGCAAAGTTAGAATAAGCTTATTATGAGATTACAGGGACTTCAAGTTGCCAAATTACAGAGATCGCCGTCGTCGTCGTCGTCCTTGCTCTTGGGACAGCTTTCGAAAAACCATCCAGAGTTCTGTAAGGAGCTGAGACGGAGGCCTTCATAGCGGATGGTGGCGTGAAGGGAGCTTTAAGCTGACCTCTAAACTTGAAGAAACACTGAAAAAAAGTATTTCAAAACATAAGTAATACAAATACAAGTGGCGTACAGGTTGTGATTGCACTTTAAAATGACACGTTTGTCTTAGCCGTCACAAGTTCAAATTTGTATCCGTGATCTCGCATGAATATTCTTCCAAGTTTTCGTAATTAACTTTATCATTTCACTACTCTCTAGCACACAGGACAAATATTGAATTTCAAAGACTGCTGTTTCTTTTAATCATATTACAAAACGTCTTCCGTAATCTATACAATACACTTTGCTAACTACGCATTATATCTCATAAAGTCTAAGTATATATAAACCAGAATATATATCTATAGGTATTAATGACTTGTTCCATTCTGATTCCTTGTTAATTTTGAATCCGTATGCTGCATGTGTTGGGCTGCACAGTAGCAACGCTATCGAAATTCACTCTTCACTAATCAGAAGTTGATGGTGATTATAGTAAGGTAACTTACTTGTCGCTGCTTCTACATTTGCATCCGTTGACTGCCCTGCTTCGTCCGTCACTAAGTTTCTACATAGAGTTTTGATTAGGTCTAGAGTTATAAAGGAAAGAAAACATTCTTAATTAATATTTTATTTGAAAACAATGCTAAAATATCATTTTAGCAACTAATTTCTTTTCTTTTACCAGATCTCACATAGAACGTAGATAAAGTGTGACACATGTGTCCAATTCAGACTAATTCACAGGCCCCTGAACCAAAGACGTACGAGCGGTACTGAATATTCATCTAAACACTCTAATATAGAAGTCCTCATGCAGGTCGGGCCTAACTCAACGCGCTATAATATATACATATATTATGTTCTAATTCAAAAGCACTACTAGCACTGAAGGTAATGTGCTATATAGTTAGGTCTCATTGTTTATAACAAATCCATTGCATGTATCTCAATTCAAGTTGAAGATACGCCAGCAGAGCGAGACCGCAGTTACTGCTCCGCATCGGCTATAAGAGCCCAGGAATTATTTCAGTCCAAATAATTAGCAGATTTTGCCTCAGTGTTAATACGTAATTACCTCCGCCAAGGAGGTTATGTTTTCGTCGTGTTTGTCTGTCTGTCTGTCTGTTTGTCTGTCACCAGGATAACTCAAAAAGTTATGAACCGATTTGGATGAAATT
>LQNS02277602.1:938765-950762 GCA_001587735.2 Parhyale hawaiensis | reverse complement strand
TTTAAGTGTCCACCTTTGCCTTACTGGAAGTATTACGAGTCGTTTCGCTATTAAAGCTGAGATATAACTGCTCCAGTATTATAGACTAAGGGAATGAATCCCCAGACGATTCTTTCCCAGTTTTTGTTTTGTGTTATTTATAAACTTCGCTGTTTGTTGTGATTAACGGTCGCCATCTGTGACTGAGACTCGTTCCTGCCAATGATGTCAATCGATGTGTACAAGCATTAAGGCGTGATCACACAACAGTCTTTTGTTTCCCTAGCGTAGTACAAATTGTATGGCTATGTTATTACAATACTACTTCTGAACATTATTGCATTTGGACCAAAAGATACATACGCGTGAATGTTAGCCGTTATGTCTGTTGCCTATTAGTTTATGTCGCTAGAGCAGTTCTAGATATCTGTTTAAATTGTGATTTGAAATTCGGAAACTGTGCATTTTTCTGTTGTTTACGAAGAAGCAACGAAACTTTTGGATGCCTGACGGGCTCTGACAAAGTCAAAAAACCATACTGTGAACCCTCCTTAACAGACATGACATTTTTAAATCGACAAAATTAGTCATAAAGACCGTACGTCCCCTATACAAAATCCTTCACATATCGTTCACAAAATAACGTGGCCCTCACTAATCCAGTCTTTATTAAATTTTTCGTTTGAATGCACTATCCTAGAGTAAGTTAACTGCCAATGAGGTTGTTACTTTGGCCAGACTATCCCCGATAAAATATAGAGTTATTTCTAGAAGAAAGTTGATTTTGAAATCTGCTCGAGGCTACTATTAATCTACATAATTTGTAACCATAATAATACCATTTATTTCTCATCCCTCATCTGTATGTTATGTACAACGTAAGTTATTAAAAGCGGAGCGCTCTGAGGTAGTCATTCTTAATATTAACATGACAAGAAATGCTTAACAGTTGGTCTGTAGATTTACATTTGTGGACAATTTCTACATATTATTTAGAGCATGCTGGAAGTGACACAATTTTCCGTAAAGAGACACTCTCTTTAACAGAGCTTTTACCCTAGATTTGTGAAAATTTTAAAATTAGAGTTAGAAATGCAGCCTGCATTACAAAGTAAACTTGCGGAAATACTATTAATTTGCGAGCGATAAGTTTGTAAAATTTTTAGAAACAGCGGGAAAGAAAAAAACTAAAAACTTACATAATTATATTACCTCGTCTGGATGCTGTACCCAGCATAGTCCCTTGACGTACACACATACTGTTACATGCTATAGGGTAGCCAATTCGCAGCTGGAGCAATAATGTGTTGCGGTACACCCCCTCCAAAGGTGGGGGTTATGAGGGAGATATCTTTAAGTGCTTTCCCTAAAGTTGGGGGCGCCAAAGCCGCCTGGTATCTTTTGGAATAAATGCGTATAAGTTTTAATTAGTTCCCCTGTAGCTGACCCATTGGAGAGTTTTATTAGGCTTGGGAGGAGGGAAAACACTACGGTATAAAGCTCAGAAAAATTATCTAGATGGGAAAGAGGAGGTATCTTTTGGCATAGAATTCAGTGAAATTTTTAAGATTTCGGAGAAGGAACACTCGCCAATACACGGAGCAGAAAAGTAGTAAACATATTTAGATGGGGAGGGAGAAAGAAAAACTGTATCTAGTTGGGTTAGAGTGACGACTTCATAGTATAGTACTGAGAAAAATTCCTATGTAGATGTGCTTTTTGCAAGTACCTGCACTGGCGATTGTGCACTCATACACTCTCATCTTCGGTCGAACAGAACGAGCTCAATCTCCAGTATTTTTACGTGGTTTTATTTGTATGTTTCTCCCTATTAATTTAGTAACTGGTTGCACCAAGCCTCGCAGTATCATATTACGTCGTGCACACCTCAGAGACACCTCTCCAACGCCTCGCCTGTATCTGCCTCATCTCAATGTATGTATCTCGTGCATCAAAATCTGCATACACGCGAAAGTAATGGCTACTTGTAGGGCATCAAATGCGACAGCTTTATAGTGCCACTTTTAAAAATTAACCTTGCCAGTATCATGGTTGTTCTCAAAGCTTGAAGGACAAAAGTAGTAAAATGAATAATGTATCGTGATAGACAAATGCTCCAACGGTTGATACATTAGATTTTTTATAGTAATGCACTGCAAATTTCTGTATCATTTGAACCGCCATCAAGCCCTTAATACACAGTGTTCTCAGCGCTATTGCTATTATTAATATTGCTGTCAACTTCATAAGAAATATATTCTAGCTATATTGAGTTAATCCAACTTGAGAATATTGATATTAAACGCAGAATTGTTCGCTTCGTATTATCTTCCACTTGTCTGTCCACTGCCTGCCTTTGAGAGCTTCAATTACTGCACTCAGAGCAAGAAATGTATTAAATATATTGCATGCTCTCTCATGGATTTAGAGGATCTCTAAAGTAAATTGGTGTAGAGGTAATATAGCTATATGTGCGGCTGCTGCATGGCAGGTATAGAATATATGATGCCGTATAGAGCAGTTATAGTCCTCAACAACGCAACCGCTGAGATAGCAATAAAGATAGTGCCGGCGTTTACCTACAGTTGTTTCTGGCTATTGTTTGAGTAGTTGTGCGCCTCGCCTGACGCTTGGGAATTTTTACGACTGAAATAAATTGAGCAATAAACAGGTTAGTCAAAGCTGAGACTTCTGTGAAGCTAACAAATAGACACTAAAGTGACCAGCGTCCGCAGCCGGGCATGATGCCCTGCAATTGTGTATGTGAAGTGTCCTCACAGGGACCGGGGGGATGCCCTGCAATTGTGTATGTGAAGTGTCCACCCTGGGGACCGGGGGGATGTCCTGCAATTGTGTATGTGAAGTATCCACACAGGGACCGGGGTGATGCCCTGCAATTGTGTATGTGAAGTGTCCACCCTGGGGACCGGGGGGATGTACTGCAATTGTGTGTGCGAAGTGTCCACCCTGGGGACCGGGGGGATGTGCTGCAATTGTGTATGCGAAGTGTCCACNTGTCCACCCTGGGGACCGGGGGGATGTCCTGCAATTGTGTATGTGAACTGTCCGCCCTGGGGACCGGGGGGATGTCCTGCAATTGTGTATGTGAAGTGTCCACCCTGGGGACCGGGAGGATGTCCTGCAATTGTGTATGTGAAGTGTCCACCCTGGGTACCGGGGGGATGTCCTGCAATTGTGTATGTGAAGTGTCCACCCTGGGGACCGGGGGGATGTCCTGCAACTGTGTATGTGAAGTGTCCACCCTGGGGACCGGGAGGGATGTCCTGCAATTGTGTATGTGAAGTGTCCACCCTGGGTACCGGGAGGGATGTCCTGCAATTGTGTATGTGAAGTGTCCACCCTGGGGACCTGGGGGATGTCCTGCAACTGTGTATGTGAAGTGTCCGCCCTGGGGACCGGGGTGATGTCCTACAATTGTGTATGGGAAGCGTCCTTCCTTAATTACAGTCGCGATGATGGGTGAAATTTAGGCTTGTTGTTTTTTTTTTTATTGTTCATGATATTTAGCTGTTCAATCATTAATATTCAATCACACCGGGCAACATTCAGCATTCAGTGGACAAAATTCTACTGCTTACTTGCCAAACTTCAGCCGTTCCCTAGATAATGTACTACTGTTCACTTGACGAGATCCAACTGTTCATGTACACACTTCTCATGTATTCAGCTTCTCTCTTGGCAACATTCAGCTCTGCAGTGGGGAACATGCAGCTGTTCACTTTGCACTGTTCAAGTATTCGCTTGACAAAGTTCAGCTGTTGAGCAGGACGAGCAATAGCCTCGCCAAGCGCCCCGTAGCCGCTGCGTGTGTCATCCATAAATTCGTCATCTATGATGGCTACACGACCAGGCTGCATGCGGAACGTTTTACGCTCGGGCACTCTATGGACTTGCGTTTTCTCCTCCCGACAGTCGAAAGTCACTGGTTCCAGGAAAGTAGACCCGCGGATCCAAAGCACTGACGTCGCAGTGTTTGCCTGCAATTCGTTTGAGACTGATAGAATCTCAAGATTGTAATTATGTTCAGTTCTAATCCAAGTAACTGAGATTATTATTATTATCATTATTATTATTACCTCGGGCAGGAAGGTCATGTATTCGTCAAGTTCGTCTGTTTGTCTAGCTCTATGTCTGCCTGCCTGCTTGCCTGTCTGTCTGTTTAACTATCTGTCTGTCACCAAGATAACTCAAAAAGTTATGGATGGATCTTAACGAAATTTACAGGGATTGTTAGGTATAATAGGAGGAACAGATCATTAACGTTTAGAAAAGATCCGTTTGTTTGTCTGTCATTTTTTTTTTCTTAGAGCCATAGCTCAAAAAGTTATGGGCCGAGTTTTATAAGATTTGCATGAGTTATTAGGTATGTCACGAAGAGTAAATGATCAAATTTGTGTCAGTCTCTCAATCCGTTAGTTTGTTTGTCTCTGCATTTGATTCTGTGCTTGTTAGCAAAATAACTCAAAAAGTTATGAACGGATCTTTATGAAATTCATAGAAATTGTTATTACCGTAAGAAGGCATAAATGATTAAAGTTTGGTGTTGATACAATTAGGTATTAAATTCTGGTAATGATCGGTTGTCTGTTTGTGTGTTTGACTAATGTTTGTAAGAATGGTTCTTAGCAGCATAACTCAAAAAGTTACGAACGGATCTTCATCAATTACAGAAACTGTTATTACCGCAAGAAGGCATAAATGGTTAAAGTATGGTGTTGATACAATGGAAATTACAGTTTTAGAATCAATTTAAATTTTTCATGACAGTTGCCTTGCTTGGCGGAGGTATGCGCTTTCAGAGTGCTCTACTTAATACTTTAGGATGATGATTATGACAATTTATTAATAGTTTATAATGATTACGAGGATGACAATGATGATTATAAACAATTAATAAGCAACAACATCGCGTCTCTGATTTCTCCGACAGCTCTATAACAATAATTACACGCAATACCCTATCTAAAAGTTTGGCAAACTGTTTTTGCTCGATCAGATTAGCTCATTGACGAGTTGTCTTTGTCAATAGCTGGTTTATTTTACATGAGAACATTACGAAGAAACCCTTAGTATGTGGCCTCATCATCGATAGTCAGAAGGCGTACCGCGCCTGACACGCGCTGGTGACAACATTGACATGGCGTGCCAATGTTAGCAGGTCATGTCGCCCTAGTCGCTTCTGAAGAAAGAAGCCCATCAGTCCCTGGGGAAAGCGAATGTCGTCAACACTTCGCTAAATCCAACCCACTATCGAACTCAAGTTAGTGTTCTTGTCATATTTTTTAGCCCCTTAAGCCTTGAGGAAATACGGTGATATTCGCGCGTTGGCATATAGTGCGAAGAATTATAATTTCTTCCGCTAGCGAGGGACCCTCGCACCAACCCCTCAAGCCACACAACTTTCCAGACTGAAGTTATCAATGGAGAATGACTGTTCTGTTTTGTCCTTATGTACTTCAACCTCAAGCGGGTTCACATGCATTGCTTACGTTATTTGGCCACTAAACGGCAGAGGACGTTGTCAGTTTGAAGTCCCACTTCCCAGCACTCGATAGACTCCAACTAGCAATGAACAATTACTGCTCTCATTTTAGTTATCACTTCCATATGAATAGAAAACCGGTTATAACTTTATTTTGGCTCCAGACAAAGAATCCGTACGTCATGCACTTCACTACCTTCACCAGGAAGCCACACAGCAGTCGTCAACTCTCCTTCTCCCCCGTGTCACCTCAACGCTTACGAAAATGCAATGGTGAGCATCATTTAGCACAAAACAAAGAATATTTACGTCTTCCCATCGTCAAGGGACTCGACCAACAACATGCAGAAGCCACACAACACTCAGACCCGGGTTAGGATTATTGAATAGCCGTTCTTTTCCCCTCCCAAACTCACTCTATTCGATTTATCAATAAAGGCGACAAAAATTGCAGTGGCGCGTGATATATTCCCTCCGGATCGCTACATCCCGCCATGAGCACTCCATCGGTGAAAATAATTGCTCAATTTCCGGAGTGATGAAACTTTTGGGGCGAGATCCGCCAAAGCAAAGGCTCCGTCATAATAATTAAGATGAGTCAAAATTCTTCCAATGAAGTGCATTCATCATAGAGATTTTTGGTCGGAGATTTCCATATGAGAGTTAAAATTTCGAGCCAATTTAATATTAAATTTAATCTGCTTCAGTCAATAGGAAAAAGTCGATCTCGCATTGGATGAGAGCGAACTGATATGATGTTCGGATACTTTTGTTGATTATTAAGCTGCGGTATAATTAGGAAATGCAAGCGAGCAGATTTAATTTGCAGCGGCTTTTGTCGAGTGACAACGAAATCCGCATCCGCTTATTGGCTGCGGTGCATGATATTAATTAATATTTTTAAAAATGTTTTTAGAGCTTTTGCGTTCACATTTATTTCTTCATTTTGTGTTAACGTATTTTACTGTAGTGAAACTCACCACATGATGCTGGGCATCTGACAAACAGATGATGTCCTACAATCCTCATGGTTTTATGGGTATGATACACTAACATCTAGCTAGAATCTATCCGGACACACACAGCCCGTTAAGGCATGCACCATCACCCGGAGAGAAAAACAACTGTTTTTCACATCGCTGCCCTTTCGTGACTAGCAACAGACAGATACGGACACACCGACACATGTAACAGACGCAACGCTGTTCCGTATACAGCCAGCTTCATCTTTCGCTACACTGGGCTGCTAATACGAACAGTATAATCCTGTTACCGTCCCTCCGATGCATTTCTGGCTAATGTGATAGACAATTTCAGCATTATATAGGTCCCTTACACTGATCACGATATCATTGTAACGAATTCATCACAGCAAAAGGTGAGGGGCTGAACCTCTGCTTGCTGCAATTTGACGTAAACATTGTTTAAGTATATAAAACTATTCATGCACTTCTTAATGGCAAAGTTTCATAGACCTATTTACTAACTTCCTAACCCAAACTTCCCACGAGCATTTCATATAACGGTCCTAATACCTCATATTCGCATCTACCAACTTGAAGAGAAACACGCTGGCTAAACATTACCTTTCATGTTCAGAAAACCTCATCTCTGTAACTTTCAATTTAAGAACAATTTTACAGAGTCATCGTGAAACTCACAATCCGCCATACAGCACAACATTACGCGATAACAGTGTGAAGGGTACTGGCCTCGAATAGACACTGACCTCCTGATGCCGACACACAAGTAAAAATTGATCCTGTAGCTTATACACCCTCGTCATATTATATATCCAAGGGTACTCACTGTAAGCTAATTTATACTAGCTAGTCAAACATCACCCGACCCTTACTTTACTTGCGCGTTTACTTTCAGACAAGATGTTGTTGTAAAAAGAGGGACTTCGCAAATAGTTACTGGTCGATTAAATGCCTAACCTAACCCAATTCTCTAGATGTCATTACGTTCTTTTTCAGTTTAGTATTGTTTGCTCTTTGTCGTTATTAATGCACTATAAATAATACACCGTGGTTGATAACTTACTTTCCATCTTGCTTGCTTGCTCACTTGCTTGGTGCTTGCCATCTTGCTTCCTCGCTCCTCTTGGTTGGTCCTTCTCTCCGTTACGTTCTTAAGGATTTAGATGAAAAAAATTGATCGATTGAACAACAAAATGAGATACCATGATATTTTTGCCCTGAATTGCGATAGCAAATATGGTTTTTGGAATATATGTATGCTCGAGAACTGAAGTGGTGCATTTTCTCAAGCTTACTTCGCTTTGAACAGTGACTAGCTTGGTACTATTTGATATAGTTTTCTTCTTTTAAGCGTGGTAGTTAATCTTCAATGGAGTTTTTGATCCTGTCGGGCATAAACTATTTCGCATATTTTTTTGTAGCTAAATTTCTTCGTAGCAGTTAGAGAGGCTCAATCTTGGTTGGCGTTTTCGCTCCTCTTATGCATAATCTAGTTCGTATCGTTTATGTTTTCCTCAGCTGAATTTTTTGTGGCAGTTAAAATTTCACGCTGAATAGAGGCCAAAATATTTTCAATTCACTCTTCAGCCAAATATTGATCCTGAAGGTTCAGCTATCCGCTGGTATCCAGGATACACTACGCACTAAGCATTTCCAATGAATTCGTTTGATTGAACAATGTATTCTTAGTGCTGCTCAACTTTCGAGCATTTCAAAACTAATACTCGAGCCTTTACTTGCAGGCAGAAAATTTTGCTCTCACAAACTCATGACGGCACAATATTCATTTCTTTAATGGAAGCGCAAGCCTTCAGGTATGAAGTCTAGTACAACAAGCACAATAAAAAGCTTAATTGCAAAATTATTGCTGTCATTTTTGACGGCTGAGTACTCTATAGTTTCCTATAATTTTAGGCATATACACTGCGGTAGGCGAGGAGGCGAGGGGGTCAGCTTACCAGGAAAGTTTATAATTTAGGCAAGCTTTAGCGACTTTGTAGGGGTTAACAAAGTTAAGCGCAATGTTGACATTGCTCTGACGCGAGTGCAATTCCAGTACATGCAAAAGTATACCGCTTACCATTTCAATGCCAATATGTCAACAGTTGTCAACATTAGAAATAGTGTTTGCTTAAGAAAAACACCGCTTGTACCGTCTCCGTAAAGACTCCTGGTCCTCTCTCCCTTCATCGTCACAAACAGAAATTTCAATATAAAAGATTTGTAGAGTTAACAACTTATATTTTTACTAGAATGTTTAAAACAAAAGGATATATCTAGAACACCGTGTATGAGCTTAACACTGACCCAACACGAAACAAAAGCATTTGTCGAGATCCGAAGAGTACTTCTTAAGGCTGTTGCTTCTATGAATTAATTATTATTAATATTTGATTGTATACCCTCGGTAGCAGCAGTCTTGCGTACTGAACTGATGGCACTGGAGGTAGCGGGATCGAGTACCAAGCCAGGTGAGCGATTTATGTGTCGCTTGGTGCACTGAGACAGCACTTGCTTGTTATGCAGAGCTACACTGGTGCACTTACCTTGCCCAGGAATGGAAGGGTAGAGGGGGCGGTTGGTTGAACCTTCCGTCGATAGCGCCATTGTTTTTAATGACCCATTTTCGCCTGTAGACGTACATACTCTGCTTCGGGAAGTTGGCCTATATCCACAGCAAAAACCGGTGTTTGGGGGCTTTCCAGTGGAGGATGCGGCCAAGTTGACTTATCTTTACCTTTATGGGGGAAATATTATGAATTTGTGGAAAAAATAGCGGAAAATTGGTAGAGCGACTTTGCTAAGTACGGCTATTTTAATACGTTTGCGACTTTCGACTTTGCGATTTTGAAACCGTCCTTGCGGCATAGTCACAAAGCCGCATCTCGACGCCGTAAAGCCCATTTTTCGAATTCATCAAACTGAACAGTTGCATTACAGAGTAAAAAAGTTCGGAGTTTCTGCAAGAAAACAATAATACTTGATACATTACAGAGATGCAATTATTTGACACCGGCCTCTGCGAGTCACTGATCGATCGTTTAGGTTTCAAAGGAATAAATAATATTAATATTTTAGGTCAAGTACAGATGAGAAGCCAAACATATAATATTCTTTCTAAACTGTAAATGTCGGAATTGTAAAACTGCATCATCAGTGTTAAACTGAGAAAAAAAAATTTGAAGAAGAGCACTCCCCAAAAAAATTAAATTAGAGCACTCCACAATGCAGAAAATGGTTAATAAATTGTTTGAGCTCTTTCATTAGCAAATTTAGCTGAAAGTTTTCTCCAAATCGTACTATCAGTGTATCATGTTTACAGTATATGTGCTTAAGTATTGGCAAGAAAAGTGGACTTTTTATGAGATACCGTCAAGTTGATAATATCATTTGCGGATGATGAAGTAGATCGCAAAATTTTTACGTCACGTTATTTTCGTTTCTCTGAGCAGGGAATTTTTCCACTTTAAATGCACTGAAGGATATTACGTACCGCAAAATGCCTCTCGCTCATCAATAAGTAATGCATAAAACTTTCCAACCCTTCACAGAATATTGAGAAAGTGAGGCAGAAGCTTTTAGATCTGCTCTCGTTGAACATTGAAACTTTGTAATAGCGAGTCTATGCGCAGCCAAACATTTCTTGCTAGAAAAAAAAAATAGCGAGCTACTCAGTAAAGCTCTCGGCATAATTTTTCAATGATATTTTTCACGAAACTTTATTTTATATTCATATCAGCTTGAATATAAAACGACTGCAGCACATGATTTTACCCAGTTACTAAGTAATGATTAACTAATGACAAGAGCCTTAAAATAGACTTTTACTGGGAAAAGAGGCATAATTAACGCCTACTGAAGTCGAGAACAGAATAAAAGAAAACGCAGGTATACTTCATGCTCATAAATGTCGTAGTTTCAAAAAGAAGGTCGGTAAATATCTACAGATAAAAATACATGTTTTTACCAATTAACGCAATATCGTAGAATTTTTTAAAACAAAAAAAAGAAGCTTTAGACGATTCGGCAGATCATGCGGATCTACACTGAGCTACCAGTATCGCAGGGAGGTCCGGTTGCCAACACCAGGTATATTTCAAACTTATTGACATAGGTGACTTGTCATTTACAGTGTCTAGTCTTGCATATGTTTACCATCTTTAAATATCATGGCAATTACTTAAATCCTTCCGGTTTATTTTCTCTTGCATTGCAATGAAGGATTTGGACATAACGTAATCACTTTGATTTATATCCTGTCCTTGCTGTATGTGTATTTTCTTATTCATGAACCGATCCGTGGAGCATATCGTGCAGTACCAACGTCACCTTAAGCCATCATAGACCACGCAACGCTGGGCTGCTCAAAGTGCTCTTGCACTCGAATTTGCAAGTTGGGCAGAGGGCAAACTGAATAATCTTCGATAAAATCTTTTCCAGTGAACAGAGCTTCCTCAAATATAAAATAAACTGTTTTTCTTGGTGATACAAGATGTATGTTTATCAGCAAGAAACATACATTCATAGCTATATATGAACTATGGACGTTGATTATTATATTTAAGGGATACAAAAGTAACAAAAAAAATGAAATAAATCTTTCAATTTACTCTGGACACTGCTCATATATGCGTGTTTCTTCCCAATAGATGCATTTCTTGCGTCTCCAAGAACAGTTTATTTTTGTTTCTGTCACTATATCGGCAGGAAATGATTTTATCAATTTGCCATGAGCTCCACTTACGACGGGTGGACAGCTCAGTATCGTGTGGGGTACGCTTCTATTTTAGTAAATTTGGGCAAGGCGAAATTAGGGCAAGTAGTGAGTAAAGCCGCGAGATAGTCGTTTTAGAGGGTAGGTTTCGGCTCCACATACTTCCGGTTTCCCAGGCCCCGCCCACTTCCGGTTTGCGCCCCCCCCCAGACCCCCGCTAAACCGGTAGTGCATTGGCCGTTATAAACCGGAAGCTCACGAGCGAGGGGACTCGCGAGGGTAGCTTACCCTAAAAAAACTACTATCTCGCGGCTTTACTCACTACTAGGGCAACGTGTGGTAATACTAAACAAATTAATCTTTGACCGGTAGGCAAAAAAATTGTTTCGTAGAAGTAAAATTATGGAAGTACGAATATAAGATCATTTGCCCGGTTCAGGATTTAGTATCAGTGCACCTTCCGTGGGAGAAGATATCGCATCAATAGTAGATATGTACCCGAAGGGAGGGGAGAATTGAGTAACCTTGGCTCCAGGCCACTGTTCCCTAACAGAATTCTCCACCACCCCAGACGCTAAAATCGCAAAACAGCTTTTAAGGCGACCAGAAACTCCGTTAAGAACACAAAGATCGCGTAGAACAAAACCACTTTTCTAAATATACTCTGCCCATTTTATCAAGGCAGTTTGGGCATAGTCACGGTAGCTGCATGCTTCCGTTCTCAGCTCTAACACCTTGTGTCGCTCGTTCGATTCCCCATGGCACACGAGCTCTTTGCAAATCTTGGTGTGCTGACTCGGCAGTTGTGTGTGCATGCT
>LQNS02277602.1:924360-938551 GCA_001587735.2 Parhyale hawaiensis | reverse complement strand
TGCAACTGAGCAATATTCTTTTGAGACGTTTTCCCCCAAATTAGACTACAGTAGTTGTAGTGGGAGAGAATCAGCGACTGTATCAATAGGAGACGAGCCTTTTCGTCCAGTAGATGCTTTAAAGAAAATGCAGGTATACTTCATGCATATAAATGTCGTAGTTTCAAAAAGAAGGTCGGTCAATATCTACAGATAAAAAGACATGTTTTTACCAATTAACGCAATATCGTAGAATTTTTTAAAACAAAACAAGAAAGCTTTAGACGATTCGGCAGATCGTGCAGATCTACACTAAGCTACCAGTATCGCAGGGAGGTCCGACTGCCAACATCAGATATATATCAAACCTATAGACATAGGTGACTTGTCATTTACAGTGTCTAGTCTCGCATACGTTTACCATCTTTAAATATCATGGCAATTACTTAAATCCTTCAGGTTTCTTTCTCTTGCATTGCAATGAAGGATTTGCGAATAACCTAATCAGTTTGATTTAAATCCTGTCCTTGCTGTATATGTATTTTCATTTTCATGAACCGATCCATGTCGCATATCGTGCAGTATTAACGTCACAAGAAGCCATCATAGACCACGCCACACTGTACTGTTCATGCACTCGAATTTGCAAGTTGGGCTGAGGGCAAATTGATTAAAATTCGATAAAATCTTTTCCAGTGAACAGAGCCGCTTCGAATATAAAATGAACTGTTCTTGGTGATACAAGATGTATGTTTATAAGCAAGAAACATACATTCATAGCTATATATGAACTATGGACGTTAATTATTATATTTAAGAGATACAAAAATAACAACAAAAAATGAAATAAATCTTTCAATTTACCCTGGACACTGCTCATATATGCGTGTTTCTTCCCAATAGATGCATTCCTTGCGTCTCCAAAAACAGTTTGTTTTTGTTTCGGGTCACTATGTTGGTAGGAAATGATTTTATCAATTTGCCATGAGCTCCACTTACGACGGATGGACAGCTAAGTAACGTGTGGGGTATGCTTTTATTTTAGTACACAAGGGCAAGTAGTGAGTAAAGCCGCGAGATAGTCGTTTTTGAGGGCAGGTTCCGGCTCCACCTACTTCCGGTTTCCCAGGCCCCGCCCACTTCCGGTTGCGCCCTCCCCCCCCCGACCCCCGCAAAACCGGCAGTGCATTGGCCGTTATAAACCGGAAGCTCACGAGCGAGGGGAGCCGCGAGGGTAGCTCACCCTAAAAAACGACTATCTCGCGGCTTTACTCACTACTAGGGCAACGTGTGGTACTACTAAACAAATTAATCTTTGACCGGTAGGCTAAAAAATGCTTTCGTAGGAGTAAAATTATGGAAGTAAGAACATAAAATCATTTGCCCGGTAAAATGTTCAAGATTCAGTATCAGTACACCTCCTGTGGGAGAAGATGTCGCATCAATAGTAGGTATGTACCCGAAAGGAGGGGAGAATTGAGTAGCCCTGGCTCCAGGCCACTGTTCCCTAACAGAATTCTCCGCCGCCCCAGAAGTTAAAATCGCAAAACAGCTTTTAGGACGACCAGATACTCCATTAAGAACACAAAGATCGCGTAGGATAAACCCACTATTCTAAATATGCTCTACCCATTTCATCAAGGCAGTTTGGGCATGGTCAATTTTCTCTGCAGTGTTGCCAATTCAATGGGTATTTCCGAGATTTTGCTCGGCTCACAACCTATCTTAGGCCCGCTTATTACCTGCATATAGAGGAATGTCAGAAATACCCATTGAATTGACGATGCGGTAGAGGAAGTTGACCACGCCCTAGTTGACCTTGATGAAATGGACAGAGTAAAGTAATGTTTGCTCTCACATCACCAAAACAAAACTAAAGTATCGTCACAGGTAGTTGCACTTGGGGCAAATATCCAATTGTGGTGAAAAATATGATGGATAGGGTAACGTGGGGCAGCGCGCCCACCTACTTTTTCAGAAGCGCACAGAGAGTCAGAGTTAATCGATAGAGGTCTGCCTTTTATATAATATAATAGGTATCTTGAAGCTCTTTTTTTAATGCAGACACCCAAACTAACAAGTGACATCAAATGCATGACAGAGGCAAAATAGTAGAAACTTTAAATACAGGCGCCTTTCCCCATGCTTGAGGTAAAGCGCCTACATTGGAGGGGCAAAGTGCTCCCGACAATTCAGGTAGCCCGTCTAGATTACTTATTGACCTCTGCTCTCTAACACGTTGATCAGAGACACAGGAACCGCAGTTATGGCAAATTTAGCTAAAACTCCCGCTACCGGTGCAAGTTTCATCAGTCCATTTCTTGCATGCAGAGCATTGGAACCATGCCTTCCGGGTTTGTTATTTGAAAATGGTTCACAACAAACCAAAGAAGGCCATTCTTCATCACTTCAAGAGTCTGAAAGAGGACTCTGTCTTTTCGTGGCAGTCTCCGCCATTTCCTTTTCTTATTTACCACGCTTTAATCTTGTTTTAGTTTTTTATTTTATTCTTTAGGGTTGATGCTTGCTTTCTTCGTATGCGCATTGCCCCTAAGTATTACAGACGTTTTGCCCCAAACCACGTGTCTCCATTAAAACAATCATAACTACTATGAGATCAATTGCAAGAACCTATGAATTGTTGTAAATGTAGCAAAAAACATAATACTTTATAATTATTCATGAGATAACCGTCCAACATAGCTATTTCCTACGTAAGAGAAATACAGTGAATGACACTGAAGTACTTTTTACACTTGAAACCATGCATACGTATAATCATAACTTACCTCAACAACCTCACTCAACCACACCCTTCCAACCAGTGGTGCACAGCGGGTTCCCGGACACGTGATTACCAAAGCACTAACTCTTACTATGTATCATGAAAAGGCGCTTTCCCTCACATGGGCGCTTTGCCCCCATGTTACCCCTAGTGGGAACCTGCTCAAGCAAAATTGGTTCTTACGTCACACTTGGATTTTCAGTGTAATATAAACCAGGCTTTCCGCTCACCGGCAAAACGACTGATTTAGCAGTAGATAAACTCTGTAGTAAACTTTCTAAACTTTCAGGGAATTTAACTATCTATAATATTAATAGCGTTTTTCCTTCGTTCGTTCGTTCGTTCGTTCCCTCCTGTGTTCCGCTCTTCAATAATAGATAGAAGAAAATTGAAGCGAATAGTTTTAAAGCTCAGCAGCTGCCATCGGTCAAATAGCTTGGGCAGAAAGTCGGAAAAATCTTCAAAATAATGTGAATCAGGTAGCATTATGAAGCTAACGTAGGTATCTTTGATACGGCGGAGATCATCAATCGGATGCAACAGGGCAAGGTTTTCCTAATAATTATTTTTATGCACCTGAACTGTTCTGTGACAGCGAGTTAGAATCTGTATCGATGTTTGCCGTTACAGTAGAAATTCCGCCAGGATGCAGATTTCGTAATCAAGTTTCTTTTCTATGGAGATCGATGACGAGGTGGCAGAAGAAGGCTAACGTGACATCCTTATCCCTTCATTATCTGAATGCATTTCTTACCACGTTTGATATTTTGGCGATCCTGTTCCCTTCTGATGGAATTCAGGTGGCAATAATTAGACTATACTGCAGAAGAAGGCTAAATTTGGAAGACGGTACTTATCGTTATTGACAATGAATGCAGTTCTTGCCCTTCTAGCTTCTCATGCCGTGGAGTCTGACATTCATTATTTTCTCCGCATCGAAACTGTATTTTTTGTTGGTTTATGATGTATGTATTTAGCAGAAAATCAGTGAAGCGTTGCTAAAGGAACCGATTTTTCCGGTGTAGTAGACGTAGTAATTATATATTCAAACTTCTTGGCTCCCAATCTTGGTTGCGAAAATTTGGCTCTGCTGGAACTATCTCTCTGTGTATTCTGGATACGCAGCGGAAATGAAATTCAGTGATTTTTCAGCGTTTACTCATACAGTTATTTTTTTTTTTTTTTTCATGTCATCTCAGGGAGGGAAGGAGTGTGCTGCACACGAATTGAAGTGTACTGCTCAGGAGAAAGCACGTATCTCTTACGATAATTTGAGTTGGCCGTCGTAACGTTTGCCTCTATTTGTATTTTAGTAAGGAAAGTACAGTCAATGAAGAAGTGTGATGAAGAAGAAGCAAGTCAAAGAAGAGAAGATTCCGTCCGGCCTATATTAAGCAAATATATTGATGATTATTGAGTAAATTTTTTCACGCGCCGGTCCACTATCGCATTAAACAAAGCAGAATAATGATGGGCTATTGATCAGTATCCTCGGGTCCCGAAATAGTGAGAAAAATCTAATACGCCGACAAAAATTGAAATGCGTAACGTTAGGAAGGGCTAAATTACCTGTAAACTGCGGGAAACAGAGCTTAGAAAAGGTGGGCAAATACATTGGAGAACAATGCAAGAAGCACCGTCATGTTTCTGTCTTTATCAAGACACAGGAGCGAATTCTTTGCTGACAGAATAAATTCGTGATTAAATTTAGTGGTGAAATAAAAATACTAGGAAAGGTTAGGCGAGATGTAAGGTAGACGGACTGTGTAACGAAAGACAGAAGTAAGCGACGGACGTCAGCTCAGACGGGTTGGGTTATGTTAGAAGCAATACCTCAGGTTAAACTGTGGTAAGTAAACACACCAACCGTAGAACATCCATGGGTCCCGTAGAGCACAGATACTTCCATAGGAGGACAACTATCCCCATAGAATAGTGAACTACTTCTTCGAAAGACAACTACCCCAGGAGATAAATGCCCCTGGGAAGTTAACTACTCCTAGGAGGATAACTACCTACTGGGAGGGCAACTACCGATTTAAACTAATAAACACGATAACATTAGAGGTACAACTAATTACATTAAAATCCAATAACAAGCATACCGGTACCAGGAAATTTTCCAAGCACGCGAAATAAAGTTAGTAAACCGTGAATGCTTTCACGGGTCCCGCTAGTCATGATTATTATTATAAGTGCACAGTCTGGCTTTTATGGACGAGTATTAAACGCAAAGGGAGAACTAAGCAGCATCAAGACTCCCCAAACACCACTAAGAGTTCATCAGATAAACATTAGCAATCCGATGGCTGAGCACATATCCAGACAGCGAATTTCAGATCAAGATACAACAACAGCTTAGTTTATTGCAACGAAACTCCGGTTAATCAGTATGTAAGCAGCAAAGAGTTCTGCAACCTCCCTCTTGCGAAGCGAAAGCGAAAATGTACTGACGACGGGGTGGCGCAAGAAGCAAAGAGCGTAACGGGAGGACTCACGAAAAATTAGCAGCAAAAAGTGACGTCACATCGGCGAATCTATTGCTGAGCAGCCTAGGAGTATTTTAGCAAATTTCACCAGAAAAATCTTCTTAAATTGCAAAATTTATCTCTAGCGTATAAATAAATGAAGATAATATACACTAATTTAGCAATTAAGTATAGAAAATTGCAGTGCACGTTGGTGGAAACTTTTCCAACACTAGCGCCGAATTTGTTCCCTTTCGGCCACTCAATTTAACTTCTTTTTCTTGATTGAAGCCTTATTTACACTTCATATTCACTNAAATGATCAGATTTTGGAGTTTATGCAAAGAAAATTATGGTTTCAGAGCCAATTTGAATTTTTGCTACCATTGGCTCACTTGGCGGAGGTATGCGCTCTCAGAGTGCTCTAGTTATTTTTATGCGCCTGGGCTGTTCTGTGTCAGTGAGTTAGAATCTGTGTCGATGTTTGCCGTTACAGTAGGAATTCCGCCAGGATGCAGATTTCGTAATCAAGTTTATTTTCTATGGAGATCGATGACGAGGTGGCAGAAGAAGGCTAGCGTGACATCCTTATCCCTTCATTATCTGAATGCATTTCTTGCCACGTTTGATATTTTGGCGATCCTGTTCCCTTCTGATGGAATTCAGGTGGCAATAATTAGACTATACTCCAGAAGAAGGCTAAATTTGGAATACGGTACTTATCGTTATTGACAATGAATGCAGTTCTTGCTCTTCTAGCTTCTCATGCCGTTCCCGTGGAGTCTGACATTCATTATTTTTCTCTGCATCGAAACTGTATTTTTTATTGGTTTATGATGTATATATTTAGCAGAAAATCAGTGAAGCGTTGCTAGAGGAACCGATTTTTCCGGTGTAGTAGACGTAGTAATTCTATATTCAAACTCCTTGGCCCCCAATCTTGGGTGCGAAAATTTTGTTCTGCTCGAACTATCTTACTGTGTATTCTGGATACGCAGCGGAAATGAAATTCAGTGATGTTTCAGCACTTACTCATACAGTTAATTTTTTTGTTTTCATGTCATCTCAGGGAGGGAAGGACTGTGCTGCAGACGAATTGAAGTGTACTGCTCAGGAGAAAGCATGTATCTCTTACGATAATTTGAGTTGGCCGTCGTAGCGTTTTCCTCTATTTGTATTTTAGTAAGGAAAGTACAGTCAATGAAGAAGTGTGATGAAGAAGAAGCAAGTGAAAGAAGAGAAGATTCCGCTCCGGCCTATATTAAGCAAATATATTGATGATTATTGAGTGAATTTTTTCACGCGCCGGTCCACTGTCGCATTAAACAAAGCAGAATAATGATGGGCTATTGATCAGTATCCTCGGGTCCCGAAATAGTGAGAAAAATTTAATGCGCAGACAAAAATTGAAATGCGTAACATTAGGAAGGGCTAAATTACCTGTAAACTGTGGGAAACCTGCAGAGCTTAGAAAAGGTGGGCAAATACATTGAAGAACAATACAAGAAGCACCGTCATGTTTCTGTCTTTATCAAGACACAGGAGCGAATTCTTTGCTGACAGAATAAATTCGTGATTAAATTTAGTGGTGATATAAAAATACTGGGAAAGGTTAAGCGAGATGTAAGGTAGACGGACTGTGTAACGAAAGACAGAAGTAAGCGACGGACGTCAGCTCAGACGGGTTGGGTTATGTTAGAAGCACTACCTCAGGTTAAACTGTGGTAAGCAAACACACCAACCGTAGAACATCCATGGGTCCCGTAGAGCACAGATACTTCCATAGGAGGACAAGTATCCCCATAGGAGGACAACTATCCCCATAGGAGGCCAACTATCCCCATAGGAGGACAACTATCCCCATAGGAGGACAACTATCCCCATAGGAGGACAACTATCCCCATAGGAGGACAACTATCCCCATAGGAGGTGAACTACCTCTTCGAAGGACACCTACCCACTGGGAGAACAACTACCCCCAGGAGATAAATGCCCCTGGGAAGTTAACTACCCCTAGGAGGATAACTACCTACTGGGAGGGCAACTACCGATTTAAACTAATAAACACGATAAAATTAGAGGTACAACTAATTACATTAAAATCCAATAACAAGCATACCGGTACCAGGAAATTTTCCAAGCACTCAAAATAAAGTTAGTAAACCGTGAATGTTTTCACGGGTCCAGCTAGTCATGATTATTATTATCAGTGCACAGTCTGGCTTTTATGGACGAGTATTAAACGCAAAGGGAGAAGTAAGCAGCATCAAGACTCCCCAAACAACGCTAAGAATTCATCAGATAAACATTAGCAATCCGATGGCTGAGCACATATCCAGACAACGAATTTCAGATCAAGATACAACAACAGCTTAGTTTATTGCAACGAAACTCGGGTTAATCAGCATGTAAGCAGCAAAGAGTTTTGCAACCTACCTCTTGCGAAGCGAAAGCGAAAACTGTACTGGCGACGGGGTGGCGTGTGTCTGCAGTGCGCACCCCCGGGGGGAAGGGGGGGTAATATCCGCTCGAGGCTGAGGGCTCAGCGAATGACAGTGTAATTTTGTGACTTTGTGCTATGGTGCAGGCTGTGGGTTTCCCCGAGGACTCTAATGATTATAGCTGCAGCTATAGTGGTTAGAAATTCTTATTGTAATTAGTGAATGTACGTTACTGATGCACATAAAAATGTTGCTTCACAATTATAAAAATAATGTAATCAATCATTGCAAAGTTCTAGTAAGAATAAATTAAAACAACTCTTTATTATGCTGTCAAACCGTAGCGATAAATATGATGAGTAAGTATAAGTAACTTTATATTTGCCACGAATAAAGATGGCATTTTCAGGCCAAGTCCTAAGAATGTGGAAGTTATGCTGTTTCAAGCTTTGTCATCTCTGTTTGAACTTCGGCTAACTCTTCACGTTCCTCCATAAAGAAAAATATTCATTTGCATATTCTGCGTAAAAAAAATTAATGAAACACGATGTATATAGCACAACCCAATTCTTATTTCAATTGTTCAGTCAATTCATTTTTTGCAGGCATCTTTTATACCTAAAGTTACCTAAGAAACTGAGGAATCGGTTGATACTTCTCTTTACTTCCGAAACTACACTATTTAGGTGTATACCGATATACCTAATGCTCCAACAAACGACCCATCATATTCCAAAAAACTCTTGACCAAGGCTCTTGAGTACTGAAGCACGACTCAGCAGGCATCTTGCCCTCCATGCAAACCTTTACTAAATAAACCTGAGGCTAAATCCTCAAATTGCCTCGTTTCCGTGGCGTTTCCCACGTAGGCCCTCATCTACGACGCATACCATGACTGGGGCCCTCGATTATAGAGGTGGTCTACGCTCGAGAGTTCAGCGTTACTTGCATAGTCGCCGCGCCATAAATCCGGCGGTTGTGACGTGTGCGGAAGCGACTCCATTTGCCTGCGCGGGAGAGTGTCGGCCAAGTTTGCGGCCGCAGCTTTCTCTGTTCCGCTGATATTGAAAACAAAAAAAAAAAAAACGGCTGATCGCCTCTAAGTCGCTTTGAGCAAGCACGATCCTGGAGGTAGTGCTCGTTCTTGCCCCTCCCCTTGTCTTATACAGCGTTATTATTTAGGCTAAAATTTTTACTACTAGGTACTCGATATAGGTATAATGTACACCTGAGTCAAGGCTATGTACATGTGTCGATGACCTGAAAAAAAAACCTTCAAACCTAAACCGTAAAATCGCTTAAAATAAAAGGAGTCCTTGTGGAGGAATACCTGTATTAACTACGAAGTATTAAAAGCCATGTCACACAAAATAATCAACGCTCTAAAACCATTGCTGAATACACTCACTATTCCTTACCTAACCAAACTACGACAATAATGATTTCACAACGCATTATTTTAGCGATTCATATTCAGAACCCGTCCACCTAAAATTGCCACTGCCAAAGATTTGTAAATAACAGAGTTCATAAAATAGGGTGATATGTAAGGATACAGTTCAAACTTGTATTAGCGCAATGGTTGTTAACCCTGTTCCGCGTTACTGAAAGCACGTTCTTAAGAACATGTGGATTATCATATATGGTCACTAGCCCAGTAATGGGTTAAGAGTGCGTATTCGTATATGTACCACTGGAAGTACCTGCAGCTATATGGCTGGGAACCCAATGCCGAGGTTATGACTCGAGCTCTTGGGACTGGTAAACTATGAATATTTATAAACTTTTAAACATATTTGGAAGCGTGGCAAACTTTCAGCTTAGCATGTTTGGAAGTCAGTCTGATAATTCATGTAAGGAATGGAGATGTTTTTTGACAGTGCTGCGAAAAGATGAGTGATCCTATTCGATAGCCCAACCCACTAAAATAATAATAATGATCCTATTTGAACACTCCAATAAATTCAGCAGCCGCTGCATCAACCTTTTCTTTGATGAATTAACTGATCTTTCTCGTATTAATCATGCAGCTGATAACGAAAGCAATTACTGTTAATGTATTTACAGCTTTGAAAGTATTTTCTAGCCTTCTAAATCATTGTGGTCCTGATCAAATAGCATTTACATATTAGGATGAGTGGAATAACTTTTACGTACGTATACGCAACCGCACACTTCATATTTCCCTAAACAGAGAAGACTGTTGTATTACCAGAATATATATTTTTGTGTGCGCTGTTAAATTTTCTAACAGTTGTACCTATGCCTAAAGTCTATAGCACATACCGAAGTGTTCATTTCCGAAGTGTCTTCAATATGTTATTGAAAGTGAACATTGATTTTTCATTTTCATCTCTGGAAGTGGACATTGATTTTTCTTTTACATCTATCATTTCAGACTCAGCCCTGTATCGTCAGTAGAGCGACAAACTTGCATTTCCCTATTGGCTGATGTAGGCTGCCCTCTTCCATGCTACGAGGTGAGCACAATCACCGTACAGTCGATTTTTCCTCGTTTGGTACTGCGAGAGAATTTTCACCTCTGCTCCATTCAGTTCTAGCAAGAATGGCCTTAATTAATTAGCGCTTCCTAGCAAAGCCCAGCAGACGCAGCGCGCCGTGAGGTGCGCGGCGATCGTTCAACAAAGAACGAGAAGTCAAACAAGGAAGACAAAAGAGTCGGAAGGGGCCGGCGGCGATATGTCTCCGAAGGCAATCAGAAAGGGACTTAGGAGTTGCAACGGCAGTTGAAGGAAGGAAATTTGGTGAGTTAAACTGGCAATTAGCGCGATATGTGAGACTTATTTTTGCTAACAAATCAAAACCTTTTCTGTCCTCTGCTCAACTTACGGAGCTTCGCAAGAGTTCTTTGAAAATCCGTAATGGAAGAGGCAATAAATAAGAGTGTCGGCGCTTGCAGAAACGTAATGAAGCACTTATATGTGTTAGCCCGGTGAGCTGTCTGCCGTAAGGAGTTAGCACAATGGGTTGTTTTGTTAAACACTGAAGGCGTTATCGGTTAGGGCTGTCCCATCGAGATAAACCAAACTCATGATTAAGTTTCCCAAAACTTCAACCATGAGCGTTGGTTTGGCTATTGTGGGTCAAATTTTAGCCGTTAATGGCAAACCATACAGAGGTATGTCTCAAGAGTAATTAGTTCAGGATGAGCGCCTGAAACTCGATCCAAACTTGCTTAACCTTTACTCGTGGCTGCTGTTCCTCAAAAGTTACTGCAAATAAGTCAGCTGATCTCGGTGAAACTATCCCATTCGAGGAAACTTTAAATCGGGTAGCAGCTCCCATTGAACGCTATTATTTTCTACCGAATCGCGCCTTATATTATCATATTTTTTAATCATTTATCTCTCTGTAGAGTGAAAGTTTTCAGTTCTTAGCGCTAATTATAGTTGACAGCCTGTTTTATTGAGTACACTTCAGGAGAGGGGGAATCAGAGTAAGACTCCCGAATTAAAGTGAATATAGAAGTGCCGTACCGTGCTTCATAAAACAAGGAATGGCTGCGTAAATGCAACGAGGGAACAGTTCCACATCAAATCCAGAGAAAGCGAAATGAAGCTGAATAACACAGAACGACCGTCAAACATTACGGAACAGCTAATTGCCGTAAACAGGAAATCAGTCATGGAGAATCCTACCAACATTAAGGTATGCCTCTCTTCCACCTAGGAGCACGTTTTGCCTTGCAAAAACGCTGAATGACCCTTAACCGTAACTGAACGGATGCTGCACGTAGCGAACAGTCACGGAACATCTTGCAAATTCACATCCGAGGCTGTTGCATACACACGGCAGCAGTACAATCATGTTTGAGGGTTGTTCCGCCCTGTTCCGAAGCCAAACTTGCTGTTCCTGGGGTGCTTCACCCAAGATTTTCTGTTATTTTTTTAAGGAAGCGGTTTCGTGAAGTCAGACGTTCGTACCGAGTGAAGCCATTTTATTCCTTCATAGTACACAGTATTTCGTGAGTATAGGAGCTATTCAATGACGTTTGTGGGATGTTCCATGTCTGCTCTTTACACGTGGCTGCTGTTCCTGCGTGTTGCCGGGTCGTTTCGCATCGTTTCGTGTTGTTCCGAATATCCCTGTCTTCCTACTTTTCGTATTTTGGGGAGTTCTCTAACACCTGCACCAAGCGAATCCACGTGGACGTGGTCTCAAGAGTAGCACGAAAATCCGATTGCGCAAGGTACAGCGTTCTAATGCCAGCGAGCGTAAGCCTGTCTACTGAAGAATGTGGCACTCTATTATTAACTTATGATTAATCCATCCAAATTCCAATGTTACTGTAACCTTAGTTCATAACTAGAGAACCACTCAGAGAACGTATATTCCCGCCAAGCGAGGCAATTTTAACGAAATTTTCCCGTTGATCCTGAAACCAGGATATCCTTTTCATCATCATTAAAATTTGGTCATTCGTGTCGCTTTTCAATAATAACATTTCCTGCAGTTTTCTTCAAAAAAATTCAAAACAATTAATCATAGAGACAAGCAGATAAGCGAACCGACAGATCGTTTCAAAAAATTCTTTAGATGATCTTCGTAACATTTCTTGTAATTTCATAAAGGTCAATTTCGTAACTATTTGAGTTACTATGTTACTGAGAAAAAACAGGATGCAAACCTATTAGACTTTTTCTCACAAGTTACAGATATTAAAATGAAGAAAAGGGTGTAGACCTTGTGTATCTAGACTTCCAAAAGGCTTTTGATAAAGTCCCCAACCACCGCCTAATGAAAAAATTGGAAACCAATGGTATCCAGGGTGACTATTTACGATGGATCAAGGCATGGCTTACGGGTCGGCAGCAGCGAGTGAAGCTTGAAGGAGAGTCGAGCGACTGGACACAGGTTTCATCAGGGGTTCCACANTTCCCTATTTCATTGTCAGCATTTGGAATAGACTACCTTCCGATGTTGTTTCTGCGGAGTCGGTCAACTCGTTTGAAAATCGTCTTGACATACACTGGGAGAGATATCCTCCTCAGCAAAGAACTCTTCCTCCACGAGTCGCAAGCACTTAACGACCAAAGCTTCCCAGGCCATTTTATGCTGACTTCTTCTCACTTCCACTCCATCTATATATATTTAAGCTCCGTACATCAGCGGCAATCGATCATGCTTGGGGGCATTCATGGCGGAGATTCTTCTCCCCCTCTGTTTTTATTATTTTATTTTCTCTCTCTCTTTTTTCTCTTTCGTCTTCCGTTTTTTCACCTCTCGTTTCCCCAATCCTCTATAGCCTACTAACATAATGGCAATAGCTCAAAGAGGCCGGGGTGTTAGTCCCGGTGTCTCTTTGGGAATGGGCCTCTTGGTTCGTCTACTGCCGCCTATCTAATCTCATCTAATCTAAATAAATTGTTGGATGGATCAACACCAAAAGTGAATTATCTAATTCTCCCAATTTCAATAAAAAACATCCGTTAATAATTTTGTGAGTTATCTTAGTGACATCCCACCAGACAAAAACATAATATTGTCAGAGGCAATGAGTATCACTGGTAAGTTCCCAGAAGAATAGGCTACGCTTTCAAATTATCGTGGGGAAACTCGCTCTACATGTCTCATTCATATGAGATTACGTCTTTTTTTCTCTACTATGTGACTTTTTTTGTCCTGGTGTTTTGATCGTTCAACCCGGGGAGTAAAAAAAACTTATTTTAATAAATTTATTTTAAGTCCCTGGTTCAACCATAGATTGACGTCGTTACAACCTTACCTGCGAGTCTCAAGATTAGCCTAGTCAAACACGGGATAACTACCTACTGTACAGCTTTAAAAATGACAGCAGTGTGGCAAATAGAAAGATAATAAATAATAATAATAATAAAAGTGCTACAGAACAAACTGACTGTAGTTCTGGACGTATAATAAAGTATCTACATGAAACGCAAGCCGGTAGCAATCTATATTAGTTTCCCCCAAATATTTACTAAGTTTGAGTTTTCTTTCATGCTGCTGTAGATAAAATGTTACGTGGCAGACTAATCTAAAACAAAGTTAGTTCTATTGCAGGCCCTGCGGAGTGGGGGCGCTAATGCCTACATCGGTGATGCGCCTCATCAATAACAAGCAGCGTATCACACTCTTTGCTTCCTGGTTCTGCATTTTGAGAAAAGAATAAATAATGCAAATGTTACCATATTATGATCTACGAAACTGTTGTTAGTGAGAAATAATTCGATTGCTTTAAGGATATGTAGTTAAATGTTCCGGTGTTATTGTTCCATAACTTCACTCTGGATATGAAGCACTGATGAATTTATTTAACTTAGGCTACATATTTGAAGTGAGTTGGAACTCAGGAAGCTGAGTGCTGTTTTTTTAGTGTTTATTCGATGGATACCAGTGTTGCCAATTTAGCAAATTTGCCGCTAGATCTAGAGTATTGAAACTCCATCTAGCTCCTAAAAATTACGATCTAGCTCCTGGCGGAAAATCTGGAGTATTTTAAATACGATTTAGCTATAATTTCGCTACTTTTTTGCACA
>LQNS02277602.1:862240-873822 GCA_001587735.2 Parhyale hawaiensis | reverse complement strand
GGCTATGCGAGTCTAAGTGCTACCGACAGAGGTACTCTGCTACGCTTCACCACTGCAAAAGTGTTCATTGGAACATTCAATCTATTATTTGTGCTGGAGGGAAAGTTAGTAGTTTGATTCATAGTCGTATGGGGTGCCCATACGTTAACAATGAAACAAAAAATCGACAACTGAAAATTTTTCGAGATATTACTGGTTAAAAAGTGTCCGAAGTCACCCTTGCCCCTGGGGTGCCTTAGGACAGAGGTAGTGTGACGTCAGACACCCATTCATTTGCTGTAGATTATGGGTTTCCTGACCTCCCTGTGCCACTCCCAGACACCGCATGGGGGCTTCGGACTAAAATTTGGCATTTTAAAAAAAGTCCACAACACTCTAGTAAAAATAGCTGGGTTGAGAGCTGGCTAATGAGTCATGACAATCATGGAATGGGAAAACACTGCTTATTTCCACTAAACTGACAATGTTGAACTACAAAATGAAGGGAACTAGCCTAATGATACATGGCAGTAACTTAGAGCTACAGTGAGTTCAACATCTTGTTCTACTTCTCGCCGGTGAATTTTCCTCCACCGAAGCAAATTTGCCTCCACCGCGGTAGATCATCTCACACCACGAGGTATCCTACTTTTCCTATTTTTTAATTCAGAGTTCTGAACGGGGCAGTCAGTGCGTTACCATCCTTGTTGGACACAGCATGCATATGAGAAACAAGGCTTAGCTGGCTATCTAAAATGACTTAGTTGAAATTGCTCCCACCTCGGGTGGTCTTACGCCACGAGGCATTCTAGTTGAGACATCTGTTGGGCCAAATTCTTGCAGCAGTGCCTTGGATGGCACTGAAATCAGAGAAATTGGCTGTGGAGTCTAAAATAAATGATACTAATTAGCACAGAAGGGTGTCCAAAGTCACCCCACAAAAAAACAAGACACAAAGATAATTTTTTTGAGCACTCAAAATGGACATATTTTTAAACAAAGTCTAAAATGTCACGAAGTGGAAGCTCATCATATTGATTGCCATATATGGTGGTATGCTCACTTTCACTCCTGACTGCACCAATTTTTCTGCCCTGGTGAATTTTTTTGATAGGAAAAAAATTGATGGTTTACCACTCCTTACTTATGATTTTTTTTTTCATGTACATTGCAGGACCCCAAGACATCTATCTAAGATTGCACTGACATTAATCTTTCATTCATGAGAAATAGTTTCCTTACACCATCTATAGTGTTTGCATGGTTGTTCATTATCCAATCGTTTTCTTGAACTGTCCAAAGTCACCCCATTTTACGGTATAGATCAACTGGCCCCAAAAGAGTATATGGCTGCAGTCGAATACGTATGTCTAGAGCTGTGGCGCCAGTGGTGGAAGACTGCATGCAATATCTGCAACGCCCAACCCTCCCTATTGCTGGAGAAGGTCAGTAGGTAAACCCACAGTAGCATGCAGACCTGATGCTGACCAGTCACATAAGTGCACAAAGATCTTGCCTAGCTGGGAGTGAGGTTCGTGCCTGCGGCCTTGAGAGTCAAAGTCGGACACTCTACTCTGCTGCTACTGGGGGTTAGCTAATTGAAGACCTTGAATTTTGAAATTTTAGTAGGACACACGTCAGACTGTAGGCTATTGGACAGAAATTTGTTACAAAAAAATAGCTATAGAATACAGTGAGTGGTTTTTCAAAATAATATATATATATATACCATACGTATACAGGTACTATAGCTACATCAGTAAAAATCTGTAGGTTTTGATCTGTTTTCTCAGATTTGCTTGCCAATGTGTAAGAAAGTGGCTTTTTTGTCCAGCTAATTTTTTTTCCAATTTAGCCTATGCATGTAGTGAAGTTCTCTTCTTCAATTGTGATTTCTCTAATTGCATCATTTGAAGCACTAACTTAGTAGCTACCATCAGCATCAGCAACAGTCATGACAACATCAGCAGCCTACCAGGCCAAGAAGTTAGTTCAGGTGTGTGTATATTATTAATCCTAGCTTGTATTTGCCCTTTTTGGATTTTTCTTATTTCATACTTTAGCTAGCTACCTGGTGAGGTCCTTCTGGAATGGTTTTATGCCTAGCTTTTTGTTGTAGGCTTCTTTCTCAGTGACCTCATTAATTATTGCATTACGTATGATTAAGTTTTTCAGCTGAGCTGCAGAGCCTTCTCATTTTTGCTTTCTGGTAGCCATTTCTTCCTTCTTTTAAAGCCACTGCTTGAATTATTTAGCTACTTCAGGACTGTTGAAGGGCTACTGCTATAATTAAAACAAAAAAAATACTTAACAAGACCAAGATTGCTAGTAGGCTAAGTGAGAGGGCCACTAAATGTGCATGCCAAGCTCTGGCATACGCTGTGATATTTTTTTATTTACTAGTTGGCAGCTACATATTGATTAATTCAGACCTCCTCTAGGCTCTGTCTGTGTAGCTCTTCTGTCAGTTGCAGGAAGACATAACTACTTCTACTAGGTAGCTTCTAGGTACCGTACCATACCTATATATTGCTTACTCTATTTTTCATTTCTTTAATATAGCTATATTCATTCCTCTTATGATGGCGGTTCAGTCCAGTTCGATAGGTAGTTACCTAGTATCTATCAGGCCACAACATCATTAGTAAAAAGCCATTAGCAGAAAAAGTAGCTTGTAAAAAAAGTTTGATTCCAAATGGAAGAGGAGCTGTTTCTGCACATCTTATCAATTCTTTTGCTTTGGTAGCCATTTGAATTTGTGCTTTTGCTATCAGAGTTAGCAGATGTACCGTACTGTATATTGGCATTTTACTATACCGTATAGCTAGTTGAAACTATGTAGTTTGTAACTAGTCTGTCCATTTGAGGATTTTTTCATTTCAACTGGTAGTCATTGGCTAAGTTTCTGCTTTAGCATTCTTCAAATATATGTAATAGCTAGCTGTCGTAGCAATTGCAAAGTATACCGGTACTGTGTGTTTCATTCTTCTCTTTCGTTATTTATTACTAAGCTATAACTTTGCAGGCACTCGCTACCGGAGATGATGAAATCACACTGCAAGAAATAAGGAAAATCAAACGAGAAGATGTAGAGGAAGTGGTGTCATTGTTCCCGGCGGAGCACATTAGCGACTTCATAACTTTTATTCAATTCAATGCTCCTCTGAAGTTATCTGAGTAAGTAAAGCAACAATCGTAAGTCCTGATATTAACTCCTTGTCTGCTCTCTTTGTCACCAGCATTGTGTAGCAACTCAACATTCAGCAAAGTTCTCTCCTGCTTCATGTTCAGTAGGCTTACCAAAATTGAGTTCTATTGTTTGCAACCTCAAACTGGAATAGTTATGTACCTCGTGGCATCAGACCATCACCCGCAGTAGGGGCAAATTCAACGGCATCATTTTTTATGGCTAGCATAGGTACTTAGGAGTTTTTGCATTTTCACATCTCAGTCAATTGATCTGACTGCCTGAAAAAAGAAAAAATTATTATTATGACTCTATTCCTTCTGCCTGTTTCTGGATAGACAGATAGTAAAATTCATTGCTGTCATTTTTTGTGGCCAGCTAATTCTAGTTGTTTGGCATTCTTCACATCTAAGTCAATGCGCCTGACTCCCTACAAAAAATTATGAAAATTGCTCACTCAACTCCTTCTGCCTCGTTCTGGATGGAGTCACAAATTCAATTCCATCATTGTTTATGGCCAGCTAACACAATATTTTTGCCATTTTTCACATCTCAGACAACCCACATGTCTGCCGAAATAAAAGTAATTATTCTTATTATGACTCAACTCCTGCCTCTTTTTGGGTGGACAGCCAACAAAATTCATTGCTAAGTTTTGATCGCCTGGTAATTCTTATTACTTCAGCGTGGGTCACATCTAGGTCGACCCACCAGACTCTGCAAAAAATTATGAACGTTGCTAAACTCCTACCACTTTTTGGATAGACAGACGTTCAAATATATATAATTATATGAATGTGTTTGGTTAAACAATACGCCGTATTTATGGTTGGCATTTCTTTTATTAAGTTTCTCTAGTTCGCGGATCCTGGAGATGGTGTCTTGACGGTTGGTGAGGTGAATGAGTTGAGCGGAACTGTGATCTTGGTACATTGTGATTCAACGCGTTTCGACCAGATCGACGGGTCATCTTCAGGCTGTAGTGGTGTTGGCAAATGAGCTCAACTGTAGTGGGTAGCTGGTAAGGACTAGTGTCAAGTAGGATGCTACCTCTATTCATAACTTAAGGAGCGGTGTGAAGGGCGACGGCAGTCGCTGATTGGCTGGAAGGCTGAACTGGTTACCAGTGAGGGTATGCGCTGGGGCTATGGCCGAGCTGTGTCTCTATGCTGCTTGAGTTTCCTGCAGGACCCAGTGGTTTGATTATTGATGGCTGGTTGACGATTTTTGATGAGGAGCGATTCCATTATTTAAAGTCTGAGGTAGTCAGTGCATCAGTGCAGTATTGCTGTGATTTCCACTATTTGGGCTCGGGTTAACACGGTGTTATGATGGTTCTGTGAGTGTGATTTAGGTCCTAATCTGGCAGAAAGATGTAGGACGAGTCTTCGTGAGAGCGTGGTCGTTGCCATGCCTAAGGTATGTATGAGCTTGGCTGGAGCTCACAGTCTCCAGTTTTGCAAGTGTACTCGTACACGACGTTCGTTTGTTTCAGATGGGTTTTTGGGCATTGGCGTTGTTGCGCATAACTATGCTTCCTATGGTGAGGTTTTTGTAGTAGATTCGCAGTTGTAGTCAGTCTTGTGGGTTGGTGCACTGAATGTTACTCTTGATAATTTGCTTCAGAATCCTTTCGTCGGTTTTATACGCTCTTGACATTTGATTTTCGTATTAGACAGTGTGTACTCTACCGGTGTTGGCTGTTGTGTTTTCATCTGGTTGCTGTACGTTGTTCAGGTATCTCCTTAGAATTTGATGGAATTGCTGGTTGGAGTATCTGTTGTTTATCAGTGGTTGTTTCAAAAATTTTCTGATGGCGTCGTTGAAGAAGTGCCACGATGACGAGATTTTGTTGTTTCTATGGATGAGGGCTTGGACGGTTCCATCTTTGTATCATTGAGGGCATTCACGCTGTGCGTTCAAGTACGTTCCTATAATATATATATAAATACACACACTTGAATCTTCAACAGAAACATTATCACCTCTCTCACTTCATTCGCGAGTGATAACAAGTCCCTACGGTTTGCCCCACAGAATCGAATTTCTGAGGAAACCTTGAATTAGGTTGTTAGCTACTCCCGAGACTGTTTTTAGCTATATTAATTGTGCTCCTTAAAGTGGTGTTACCTGCATTTTTAGGCATAGCTGCCTGGGTTGCTTTTCACATCCGCTATGCGATTTAACCCTTCACTGTGTAGTGTATTATGATTCTATTTTAATAGTTAGCTATATCTACAGGAAATCCAAGATTATGTCAATACAGTGAAGGGTTAAAGTGGCAGAACCTACATTCTTGTCTGATGTTAGGATGAGTGAAATACTGCTTAGATTGACTTAACGAGTTCTGTAGATAACCAGCTAATTCACTTTGAACGATGGTTCTTCAGTATTCATTGGTTTACGACCAGCAGGTAGTTAGCTAGCTACATGGTTGTGACCTTTCTTGATCTGAAAAACAGAATCAATGCCTAAAAATTCTTGAAAATGAGTAGAACAGGTGGTTATAAACTTATAATGGCACTCTGTGATCCTAAATACCGTAACATAAACTGCTAACATTTCTATAGTACGAGGTTACTAGTGATCATATGCTGCTTTCTTAACTCCATCCCTCTCAAGGGGCATAGCATGGGCCATACCTATAGTAAGGTTCGCTCATCCTCCACTTTGGGGAGAAGCGACCTCAGAGGAACTCGTAGTTTACATGAGCCATAGCTATGCCTTGGGGACAACTTATTCCAGGCTCTATTTGCTTCTTGCAGTTTCATTCTCCTACTCATAAGACTTTCCTCCATTTCCCCATTCTTTCCTGATTTATTGTACCCAGGCACGTGAATCCTGTGTAGGCTTTATAGGATTGTTACACACACACATTTGGTAAATTAGTACTAAAGGTAGACGGTATAATAATGCATCTGCGTAGCCACTGAAAGTTAAAAAAAAAACTTTTTGGACAACACTGAGCAAAAGCTAATACAATTGCTTGACGTTTTCTTTAAAACTTTTTTTTTTCAAACCCAATCAGAAATGGGATCTAATAAGCACTCAGGAAGTTTATTAAGAAGCATTGCAATTTGAAATACCTACTGTTGCACGTTTCTCAAAGTCAGCACGCACAGTTGGGAGATTGAGAACAGAACGTCTCATTTCGTAATTTGTTGGGGGAAAAAGGGGACTGAAATGCTTTAGAAATACCTACTCCAGGATAATTATAAAACACAAATCGAAAAAATTTAAGTAAGGAATTGTTGTAGACATCCTGAAATTGCAAAATTTGTAAAGACGAGTACATTTCAATGCAACTCGTTACAGGCACATTGTTTTTGTTATGTCTAACACGTAGAATTTGCCCAAGTATATTATTCAATATTAGGTACTTCAAGTTTGTGAATGTGACAACGTGGGGCTCCGCCCCAAACTATGACATTCTGGACCAGCGCTGAATGAGCCAATGAGTAATAAACTATTTTTAATGATTCATAATCAACATAATTGGATATTGCATGGCTAGATTATGCCGAGAGCCCTGCTAAGCTTGCGCCCCACTTCTTCAATATAGGATTTAGAACACAGCTTTTCATCTTATTTGGGGCACCTACTCTAGTAGATAATTGTTAAAGAAAATAGGTGGCAATATGATTTAAAACACAGCTCTTCATCTTATTTGGGGCACCTACTCTAGTAGATAATTGTTAAAGAAAATAGGTGGCAATATGATTTAAAACACAGCTCTTCATCTTATTTGGGGCACCTACTCTAGTAGATTATTGTTAAAGAAGATAGGTGGCAACTGTTGGTGAGTACAGGGGGAGAAAAGCATTAATTTGGTTTTATTCTCATGTGCAGTTAATCTATTTGAAGTAAACCATTCAGACAACTCATTTAAAAAAGTTGCCCTATTAGTTATCGCAGCTTGAAAATTACCACTATTGGTGTAGAAAACTGCGTCGTCCGCTTATACCTAATACACAATGAGGGCCAGGAGTTGGGAGTCGGAAATTCTGGAGGGCCAGAAGTCGGAGTCGGACCTTGAACTAACTGACTCCGCAACCCTGCTAACAACTCCTGCAAATTTCATAACGATCCATTCAAAACGTTTCGAGTTATTACGTGCCCTCTGGGGCATATTGTGGCTGGCCCTTTTCCTGCCACAATATGTTTGGGCATCACACACCCAAGGGTCCCGAGTGCCTTCTCCGCGGGTGATGTAGCATCTGGCCCCAGTTCCTGCTGAGAACGTTAGTTTTGTAAAGTTAGGTAGGTTCTCTATATTTCCCTTTCTGTTCCGCGAGGTGGGCCGCCGAATGGTGGTAAGCGACCCATCCCATGGGACTCCTATCTGCTCCCCTGTGGGGGGCCACGGAAGGGACCCCCCGCACGAGTGTTCGCTTTCTTCTGTCTTCTTCTCTTTTCGTTTTTCGTCTCCTTCTCTGCCCCGCGCGACTGAGCGATTTCGTTCAACCGAGCCGTGTGGAGTTAGAGCTGCTGGCGCCTTATTTCCTGCCAGATATGGATCATCTGGCCAAGATTGTTCTAATAGAACTCATTTGAGTTCGACTAAACTCCTAAACTATACCATACAGAATTGGGTCGCTGTTATATAGTCTTAGTATCTAATACGGCGGGAAAACCCACAATATAATAGTAATAATAATCGAGTTATTACGTGACAAACATTATGACAAACACAACTCAAACATAGAGAAGAATCAGCCGATCTGCACCAAAATTTAACCATTCATGTCTTTTAAGATTGCTAACAATTCCTGTAAGTTTCATAAAGATTCACTTAAAACGTTTTTAGTTATTGCGCTAACAAACATAAAATCAACCACAGCAATGAACGGACGAACGAACTAACAGATCATTACAAAAATTTGGTCATTTACTCTTTATGATATAGCTACTTAACCCCTTCACTACGGTGACGATACTGTTGTCGTCATGACGACCGCACCGCCGCTCTCCGATGACCATACCCCTATCATCACGGTTTATTTATTTCTTCCCTGCATATTCTCTATGCCGGAGCACACGGCTATACTCATTGATAGAGCATAAATATAATTAGATTACTTAATGTCGGATAGCGCATCGTATGGCGAATCCGCGCGGTCGTGCTGAAGGGGTTAACAACTCCTGTAAATTTCATAAGAATCCATCCATAACTTTTGAGTTATGGCATTTACAAAAATGAAGCAGACAAACAAACAAACAGATGGACGGATCTTCACCAAAACTTAATCATCAGTTCCTCCTAACATACCTAACAATCCCTGTAAATTCCGTCAAAATCCGTTCTTAACTTTTTGAGTTATCTTGGTGACAGACTAATAAACAGACAAACCTGACAAAACGCATAACCACCTTGGTGGAGGTAATAATTATAAATCATAGCTTCTCTGCAGTTTGATAGGTTAAATGTAGCCATAGCAAATACTGGTAGCTACTTTGCTAACTGCTTCTTCTTAACCCCTTTTCTTAAAGTCATTCTTCTAGCACAGGAAGTTGAAATGAAGGGAGTAAGATTGATGATGATTAGCTAACTATGATACATCTTTAAAAAGTAGAAAACCCTTTAAAAAAGAAATCTTAGAAAAACATCCTAGAACTAGAAAAAACAAAATATTAAAAAAAAAGCAAAAAAAACATGTGTTGTGGTTTAAAAAAAAACATGGTTTTTGAAAACCCTGGTTTTCTTGGAGATTGGTGACCTGGTTGCAGAAGATGGCTATAGTTGCCTCCCTATTCCTTTCTCTCAAAGTACTTCTTGCTTGAAACGCTTCTTGGAATTGAAAAAACAAGAGCTATTACAGCTTCTCTTACCGTGGCTATACAGGTTTATTTTATAACTGTCTCCCAAGAAGCTCCTTGCTTTGTCCTTACATCGAACCATGTATTTGTCCTCAGTTTACCACGCACAAATTCAGAAGTTAATCAACGAAGGGCGGACGAGGCGATGATTTTTCTTCTGTTGTAGACATTTTTTCCGCTTGTCGTGTCCCTTTTGACGGAGCTGATTCTCTGTCTTGACCGCTCGGCCGATTTCACTTCAACACAAAATTTTTGAAGTACTGAAGGCTGCTTGGGTATCATGGATACGTGGCGGGTAATTCATTATAATTCACTGAGGCTTGCTGCTTTCTAATGTAAGATTTTTTTCTGCATGTAATCTATGGTGGGAGACGAAATTGTGCTTCTTACTTGAATTTTTGGCAAAGCAGCAACGTTTAGAACCTCTGTCTGCTATTCTCAATGTTTCATAGTAGGGGTCGCAATCGTTGAACACAATTTAATTAGTAGCTACCTATGGATAACTTCCGTCTTTGCAAATTCAGAATGAATTTTACAACATTTGTTTTTCCAAGGAGTCTTTTATAAAAATTGTGTGGCTATATCTTACAGAATTTTACAAACTGAATAGCTACGTACCTACCCTTGTTGCAAGTATGTAAGACTATGTTATCCTTTGAGCCACAATCCTACCTTTCATCATGAAAATGGTATTTGACTGAAAAGTCTTGATGTGGTGATAGTTGAATTGGTTTAATGGTGATGAAATTTCTGGATATGTCCGTGTAGATGAATGTGACTGTGGTAATGAACATGAGCTTGTTGCCTTGTTGATACATTTCTAATTGCTGACTGCGGTAACAGTTTATCAATGTGGAAGCGTGTGGACTAAGTAGCTATAGTGAAAATGAGAAAATGTGAAATCTTGAAGTAATAACCACCTTCCCTACAGCGTGGATCACTGTAGGGATCACTCGTTGAGTGGATACGGTGCTGAAACTATGACCATAATAATGACTGTTACCGTAACTTAAATGTGGAATGTCTCCTTCAAAAACATTACGTTACAGCGCTCTACAACAATGTTGACAGCATGACCAAGTTCTGTAGTATGACATGCCTGATGCGTTGGGACTATAACTGATGAGACGTTATGGTAATGGTAATAAAATTTCATCATATTGTCTCACTTTTTGTCCACAGCTTTCCAAACTACCATAGATGGCGTTTACAGATACTGCGACATCATCACAGCTTCCTCTCCAGCCTGCCTGTGGACGAGCGACGGAGGCTGATTGGTCCCTGGGTGCAAACTCCAGAACAAATGACCCAGAATCTCAAAGTATTTAATTTATTAAAGGAGCTACAGGTCCGGCACCAATACATCAATAGAGTTGTGCAGATGCGCAAACAGCAGACTGAAGTTGCAAGTCAAAACGAAGTTGGTACTCAGAAGAAGCGAGGTCTTCTATTTGCCAGACATGAAGGTACGTTCACAGCCGAGATTTTATTTTTAAATGTGTTCTGTGGTGCACTGGTTGTAGTAGCTGCTACTTCTGTTCAGTGTATGTGACTCCTCTTGGTCTGGGCAGGCCTGGACTTTGGAGGCTGCAGAGGTGAGGAGTTGCGAGGTCGTCCAATATATATACCTTTCTCTGATCATTCTTGCTGCTTACCGTATAGCCTATTTCTGCACCCATGACGAACTGGATCAGCTACTTGATCAAATAGGCGACTATTCTGATTGTGGTAAAGTTGACGTCTAACTCAGTCTTTTATCAATAGTTCAAACCAGAACAATACTCGAATCGATACCGAAGGTATCATTGAGGTTTTTATGCCATTAATATAGCAACTTTCTCACTTAAGCGCACGACACATGCTTCAATAAGGGCCTATTGCGCTGACAGACAAATAGCACGACAGCGTGAGGTTTACTTAATAGTACTAGAAGGTGCTAATTAGCAAAATAGTGCTAAAATCAAGTGAAAAATGTTAAATAAAATACATTTTGATGCGTCATGGGTAGTAATTTCTGCAGTCGTTCATACAGAATAAATGCTCTAACGCAATCAGTATAAATTAGGAAAGAAAAATATCTAGCTGTGTATCGAATTATAGCTACCTATACTTGGACTGGTAGTAGATACGTAGTAGTACTTGGTGTACATGCTTTTGGCTTATCTCATAAATTTAAGTAAAACAGGTGCTAAAATTTTCTTTCTAGGGGTGCTAAAACGTGCTAAAATAGGAAATAGACAGTCTAATATAGCTACACTTTGTACTACAGTATTGAGAAAAGACTGTCGTGTGCACCCAGCTCAATGGATGGGGAAACTTTAATTAACAGAGAATATCTGTTGTTTTGTGGATGGATACCTAGATGCCTCGGAGTCTTAGTGCCTGTGTTAGGTGTTAGTTCGAGCAATGAGGTTATTTTAATTGAAGAGAGTAGCCCACCATATAGGATTTTACAAATAACCCTTTACAAACCGTTTACTGGTACCAAATAATATTATTGTGTTCATCTTTGGTGAAGGGATACTGTGTGCTTGGGACAAGGATTTGATAACTGGAGTACAATTTCCCAATTGTATTCAAGTCGCATCACACCTTCACG